>MU123874.1:49317-66827 GCA_014904935.1 Melanogaster broomeanus | reverse complement strand
AAAATATCCCCTTTTGGCTAATCTGGGATTGCCCAAAGACCCCCTGACACCATAGTCTAGTCTGGGATGTGGGTAGTCCTAGGTGGGGGGTAGGGCATGCCCATTGGGCAGTCTTTGGGATGACCCAGCTATTCCCCAGGGATAGACTCTAAACAGCCCTGGGCAGACCTTGGTCTAGCTGGCTCTAAGCCAAAAGGGTTTGGAGAATTGTATCAGCCAATTAGCCTTCAAAAAGTGGTTACCTGAGGTGCTTAATAAAGCTGTGGCAAGTCTGTGTGAGTTGCGGGAAGCTCTTGGTCAAGGGCCGTTGTGAACTCCAAAGTGTGGACTGCTGTTGGATGCTGGCTATTGGGCTATGAGGTGTGAGGAGAGACAGGGGAGAAGAATATAGAAAAAAACCAAAATTGATTGCAAGTGTCTAAGACGAGACAGGACTCATATGGTAGGGGGTGCAGGCTCAATGCGAGCATGCATAAGCGCTTGCTGCAGGATGGGATGTCTCCTAATGTATTTCAGCCATTCGTCCGAGGACCAGCATCCCGCGGCTTGTATGAGGTAAGGTGCAACTCCACGCAGCGCCAGGGCGGTGGCACCACCGGCTCGCATAGAGTGTCCTGAAACCCCTGGATCAGGGAAGAGCAGCCGCAAGCGGGCCATGAACCATGAACGAGTGGGGACCTGGCCCAAAAGATGCAGCCAGAGTTCAGGGCGATACCGCCAAAGGGAGTCCCGAGAGAGGATATACCGCTGCATAATGTCATGGGCCGGCAGCCCAAAGGTCTCATCAGTGATAAGGAGTGAGTGGCCAGTCCCAACGCAGGAAGACTTATGAGTGGGGAGCAAGACGGAATAAGAACCTAAGCACAGCAAAGCATGGAAACCAGTCGACAGCAAAGCGGTGAAAAGCAACGCGTCGTGCAAAGAGTCATGGTCGGCCTGCATGCAAGTCTGGGCGATATCTCCAAGGGTCAGGGGAAGTTTGTGAACTACCTTGCAACGGCCCCGTTTCTTGCAGCCAGCGAGGGTCTTGGTGATGGTGGGATGTTTGCAAATGGTCCGGACTTGAGGGAAATCACCCTTGAGGCAACTGCAGATACCTGACAGATATGTGTCAACAGAATCAGGCTGAATGAAAGCACAAGTGAAAACTATATAAAAGGAGAAACTGTCCACAGAGGGTTCAATTGGCAGATCATGTGTGCAGCCAAACGCGATGTAGCTGTTCAGGGCGGAAGAGTAGGAAGAACGAGAACCAGGCTCAAGGGCCATGCCCATGGCAATGGTCCGTTCCTGTAGCAGGCACTCAAGGGGCCAACGCTCCCTCAAAGACTGCCTGCTGTTGGGGGACAGGTCTAACATCACGGCACCTCCAGCGCATCTCGAGGGGGACTAAAAGGTAGGATGTTAAGGGAGGGAACCAACGACCTCGCAGCGTCGTTCTGAAAGCGAGAGAGAGCGTCAGCAATGCAGTTAAGTGACCCAGAGACATGGACCATGCGCAAGTCTACAGAATGAGCAAGCAAAATGTCCACGGCCGAGATGAGCACACCATTGTAGGCTGGTAGGGCACGCATGGAGTGGAACACGTCGACTGCGAAGGTGCTGTCGGTGAAAACTGCCAGATGCTCGGGAAGGACGGGCAGGCGAACAGCAAGATGAATGGCGGAACAGACCGCTAGTATTTAAAAGTCTGGTTCAGTTCGGTCTTACTGCCATTTTTGGCAGGACCGGACTGAAACCGGTCTATTGACATCCTTAAATCTGAAAAACCGGTCTCTGTGGCAGTGCGGCAGGGACCGAACTGGTTTGAACCGGTCTTTGATGCTTCCTCAATTGGTAATCACTCTCGTTTTCTAATATTTTCTTAATCACGTCTTACATCACACCTCACATCCGCACCACCACACGCTGCATCAACGAACCATGACAAGAAACATTCAAACATGACAGCGATGAGTCTCACCATCGCCTAACATTGTATGCAGGGTCACCCAGTGAGTAGTATTCACTTTTTTACTATTGTGGCTTAATAATAACACCGCACACGCACACTGTCACCAAACTCACGCTATCCCCAACCATTGCTCACAACAAACCACAAAAACACACAACAATCGAAAAATGAATGCCTCACCTGTAGCCTCAACATCCAACCCAGGGCCCAAACGTTGCACATAGGACTAGGTGAGTACAAAAAATTACATGTCTAACTGACAACATCCACACAGAGATGTTGACTCCATGCCATGTCATGCGCAGCCACGACGATGACAATCGCTGAATACCATGGCCCAACATTGGTTACATGCACAATGTGCATGGCCACAACATTGATGACGCCACATGCCCACCCAATGTGCCTATGCGCAATGATGACGACGACGACTCTTCACCACACCTTGCACAGCCACAACAACAATCGCTGAATGCCATGGCCACATTGTGTATGGGGTGCAAATGTTAGATGTGGGGATCATCCAGCACGATAAGTATATTTTTTAAAACAATTTTTGTTAACTAAAGACTATGCTCAGCTAACCCAGGCTTTTGACACACCATGGGCCACTGACGACGCAACACAGCCGCGATTCCGACAATGCAACGCAGCCCCAATGACACAGCACGTCCATGCAGCCAACTGCGCACCCCAACTTACATCACAGGGCCACTGACGACGCAACACAGTCGCGATTGCGACGACGCAGCACAGCCCCGATGACACAGTATGTCCATGCAGCCAACTGCGCACCCCCACTTACACCACAGGGCCACTGACGATGCAACACAGTCGCGATTCCGACAATGCAGTGCAGCCCCGATGACACAGTATGTCCATGCAGCCAACTGCGCACCCCCACTTACACCACAGGGCTACTGACGACACAACACAGTCATGATTCCGACCATGCAGTGCAGCCCCGATGACACAGCACGTCCACGCAGCCAACCGTGCACCCCCACTTACATCACAGGGCCACTGACGATGCAACACAGTCACGATTCCAATGATGCAGCGCAGCCCTGATGACACAGTACGTCCATGCAGCCAACTGCACACCCCCACTTACACCACAGGGCCACTGACGACACAACACAGCCGTGATTCTGACGACGCAACATAGCCCCGATGACATAGCATGTCTACGTAGCCAACTGTGCACCCTGCCTATACCACAACAATACAGCTGCGAGCCATTGATGATGCAATGCACCCACACGGTTGGCACAGTATTTATTAATTACAATCATATATTATGTATCAAATGCTATGTAGAAATAAAAATTCCCAGCACTGCGTCCTCACAAAGACTGGAAAGACCGGTCTCACGAAGACCAGTCTCGGACTGGTCTCAACCGGTCTTCAGTCAGTTGTGAGCCAATGGAAAACATGAGCAACCGGACTTTCAAACACTACAGACCACCAGGAGTTCAAGTAAATTGATGTGAGATGGACCAAGAAGGTCCACAGTCTGAAAGCCGAGCTCAAACGTCAGGAAAAAGACACCAAGACCCTGTGTGCTCGCAGCGTCAGCGAAAGCCACACACGCGTCATCAACGTAGGGGTCCCAAGAGAGCGATTTAAGAAGGAGAACTCCTGGCAGGGTAGCTACATGACAAGCAATCCAGCGTAGCTCGGAGATGATTGCATGGTTAACTGTAACAGGTGCGAACATCTTCTTCTTACCCCGAATCTTGTTGTACAACACAGACAGGCCAGGGGCTAGCAAAGGGTAGACATTGAAAGCCCAGTTGCACCAGCCAGCCAAGCGCAGGAACTCACGGAGAGGCCAGCATTGCTCAGCCTTCTTGGTGAAGACCTGGATGTGCTGGATGAGCTCGCGCCACTTGTCTGGCAACAGGGTAATGATCATGGCATTGGGGTCAACCAAGAGGCCGATGATCTCAAGTGGGGAGCTGAAAACTTGCTTCAGGCGCTCGTGAGGTAGTCCAAGCTCGTCCCAAAGGCAAAGGAGCGCGACCTGTTTGGCGGGATACCAGGCAGAGTAAGGCTCGTAGTAGGCCAAGTTCGCGGCCAGTTCAAAACCATAGGAGTCATCCACATACAGTTTCAGTGCTTCGAGGTGTTTGACAAAGATGGTGATCCAGCTGACTAGCACCATGAACGCCAGCCAGATCTTACAGGACCCAGCACCGCCAAAGTTATTGCAGCAGTCAACGTGCCAGTTGCCATTAGATGCTGTGACGATCTGCTTGATTTGCCAGAGAGGGTGCATGGGCATCCGGCGGTATGCTGCTGAAACATCAGACTTGAACATGACGAGGCGAGCATGGGGGTGCGACTCCCTGAATTTCAGCAGAGAAGCCCCCAGCAAGCGCATCCCGTCCATCTTGGTGCCAGAGATGAGATCACAGTCAATCATGGAATTGAGTGAGTGCTCTCCTGCACTGTGGTCCATGACAAGGCGAAGCTTGGTGGAGTGAGGCTTGGGGACGGCATGTACCGGTATGCTGTACATGCCTGGCAGAAGGTCCTTGCTGAAGGATGGTGAGAAATGACTTTGAGCGACCTCCTCAGAAAACTGAGCATTGACGAAGGCAAGGTGGCCCAGCTCGTGGGACATGTGGTTTGGGACATCACTGGTAGTTGGATAATCGGGTGGCATGTCTGCCCAAGGCCAAAACCCGTGACTCAGCGTGAAGCACATGGAGTCCACGAAAGGATGGTTAGGGTGCCCTGTGAGTAAGGTTCGGAAACAGGCAACATTGATCGGGCAGATGATCGCAAACAGGTGGTTATGTGTAGAGATGGTGGCATGAGCCACTGAATCATTGCAGGCAGTCCTTGGAGGTTGAGGCACGGCAGGATCGAAAAGGTAGAACGGATGGAGGGGCTCAAAGAATCATAATCATCAAGACCATTACCCCATAGGAGTCCTCTATGATGCTTGGGGTCAGCGAAGGTGTGGGCAGAGGACTTAGGAGACGGGAGGAAGGGTACAGTCCTTGGCATGAGGATTGCATCCACATCCCGCTCTTGCGCAGATGTGGTCATATTTGCAGGACATTGCAGAACGCTTGCAGGTTCCGGGATTCCAATTGTGACATGCTTCGCCAGTGTGTTTGGAGTCACGGGAACGAGTCTTTGTGGAACCGGCAATGGAGGAAGAGGCAGTTGCATTGAACAGGATCCCTGATGGCAGGAAGTGGGCAGCATGGAGGTCAGCAAAGGCTGCAAAGTTGGTGAACTCATACTTCCAGCAAGATCCAATCCACTTCCGTATTGCCTTGTCAAACTGGATGATGCGGAAGTGGAATTCCGGATGGTGCTGCGAGAACATCTGGGATATGTACTTGCCATAACGTCGGAACTCGGAGGTCCTGTAAGGAAAAACGAACCTGTAGGCATCCTCGGCTCGTCCCCAGGCTGTGATCCAATCAGGTCCAGTTCATACTGCTCGAGAGAGTTCAGCATGTGAACAAGAGATTTCAAGTTCTCCAAGCTTCTCAATGTGCTTGGTTGCTGGCTGGGAGGTGTATAAGTGAGTAAAGATGGAGTCAAGGTTGACAAATTGTCTGAGGATGATGTTTTTGAGTTCCGTGAGTGGGAACTCAGGTCTAACCTCCGAATTCACGTAAGCTTGGAGTACTTTCTTCGAGTTCTTTGACCAGTTTGAGAGTAATTTGTTGGTTCTCTTGAGGGACTTTGAGAATGTACCTGTTTTCCTGATTTTAGCAGCACATCGCAGATATGCAAGGTTAGGGGTACTTTTATTTCTTTTGTGACGAGATCGTCGGGCAGAATGGGATTCGGATGAAGAGCTGCTACTTCCTGAATCAGAGTCGCTGTCTTCTGAATCAGAAGATCCTCCAGATGATCCGTCATCCAGGTTAGGCAATGGCACGGGTAAACCCGTGGGTACCAGAGTCGTACCCGTACCCATACCTGCGATATACCCATACCCGAAGTGACGGGTACGGGTTGGACTATGGGTAAGGAGGTACAGACCCGCGGATATACCCTTGACGGGTATACCCGTGGGTATAATAGTATACAAGTGTTTTTAATTACAGAATAATATATTACTACTAAGTGGTGCGTTTGAGGTATGGGTGGCTGCCCACGAATGAGTTTTCGACTTCTGGCCTCTGCAAAATAAGCACGTGAGAGCAGGCTTCTTATTGAGGGACCATTTCAAGTAGGTGACTGTGAGCATGTGGTGGACATACGGTGGTAAGTTGCAACTTGTCCTCGTGGTTGGATGGGGGGCTGGGATTGGTTGCGTGTGCATGTGCGCGGCCTTGTCAGTGATATCACGGTCTCGTGGGCGGTGGCTGCATTGTGTAGCAGGCATGCGACTTGTCCTCGTGGTTGGATGGGGGGCTGGGGTTGGTTGCGTGTGCGTGTGCACGGCCTTGTCAGTGATCTCGCGGTCTTGTGGGTGGTGGCTGCATTGTGTAGCAGGCATGCGACTTGTCCTCGTGGTTGGATGGGGGGGCTGGGGTTGGTTGCGTGTGCGTGTGCACGGCCTTGTCAGTGATCTCGCGGTCTCGTGGGTGGTGGCTGCGTTGTGTAGCAGGCGTGCAACTCGTCCTCGTGGTTGGATGGGGGGCTGGGTTGGTTGCGTGTGCATGTGCGCGGCCTTGTCAGTGATCTTGCGGTCTCGCAGGCGGTGGCTGCATTGTGTAGCAGGTGTGTGACTCGTCCTCGTGGTTGGATGGGGGGCTGGGGTTGGTTGCATGTGCGTGTGCGCGGCCTTGTCAGTGATCTCATGGTCTCGTGGGCAGTGGCTGCATTGTGTAGCAGGCGTGCAACTCATCCTTGTGGTTGCATGGGGGGCTGGAGTTGGTTGCATGTGCATGTGTGCGGCCTTGTCAGTGATCTCGCAGTCTTGCGGGTGGTGGCTGCATTGTGTACTAGCAGGCATGCGACTCGTCATCATAGTTGCATAGGGGGCTGAGGTTGGTTGCATGTGCGTGTGCGCCTGGGGCGCATCGTTGTCATAGCTGCAAGAGTAGTAGCAAATGAAAATAAAATAAAAACTATGGTGTGTGTGTGTAATTGTTGTTGTTGCTGCGGCTGTACATGGAGTACTCGTTGTGTGGTAGCTGCAAGAGTCATGGTAGTCAGTTATTAACACATCAAATCAAACGAAAACCCCATGTGTCGAATCGTCTTCGTTGTTGTAGCTGTGCATGGTGGGCTCATGTGGTAGCTGCGAGAATAGTATTAACAAGACAAAGGCAAAGAAAACCTATGGAATGTGTGCTAATGTGTGCATCAAATTGCTGTTGTTGTTGTGGCTGTGGTTCTCTGAGTGGTTCTTGCCAGTGTTAGAGTCAGGGCTATGAGAGAATCAAAAGTCAATACGTACTTGAGAGAGGGAGAGACTTGAAGTAACCCAAAGTATGGCTGGCGACAGTCACGGTTATGTGGATGAACAGTATGAATTATTGATTATCGATGAACCAGGCTGACACACTGCCACATACCAAAAAAGGTCATGGGTACAGGTTTTTGCGCGGGTCTCACAATCTTGACCCGTACCTGTACCTGTAGGTACCCGTACCCATGACCCATGCCATTGCCTAATTATTACTGCTCCTACAAGCTGGGTTCTTGATCACCACAATGTGAGCATGCTCTGTTATGTCAGCTGTCCACTGAGCTGGGATGCCAGAGCCACGGATGGAGGGAACGACACTTTGGAGGAGCTTGAGCTTGGGGATGTACCAATTCGTGATAATGTTCTTCTTTCCCTTTCGGCCCCCAGCTTTCGTTATATGGACTTTATTATCATGAAAGGTCGAGAGGGATGCAAGCAGCATATTGCAGTCGTTGTCGTCGAGCTCGGGCGCTTGACCGAGGTAGCGGAAGTCCACAAGGGCATGCATAGCTAGAACCACACGGGGAGGTGCAGCGCCAGCGATCACAGCGATCAGATACCTCTGCACGTCTCACTGGGTCACTGTGTCCTGCCAGTAACCTTCTTGAGGTGCGAGATCCCCTCACCAAAATGTCTGTAGCCAGTAACTGGCTGAAGGATAGAGAAGCGGAAGTCGAGTTCTTTCTTGCCAACAATGTTGATAGACCACTTGACATCATGATCCCATGACCCCTTGTGCCAGTGATGAAGAACCTCGGGGTTGAAAAACTTTGAGGGATCTGAAAGTGGCCAATCTCGCCAGAACGGCCGGTTGACACCATTCAAATGATAAAACTGTGCGGCCTTAAAGTATTGTTCTAGGTTTTCTGGATCGGCATTGATCGCTTGCAGTTGATCAAGTGTGAAGTCTTTTGTCTGGGGAGGATGTCAGAATTTCTCACCAAACTGCTTGTACATTGCCGTCATCACTGGTGATGTCTTCCCCCTGACTCCTGCAAGCATGCAGGCTTCAGGGGTATTGACAATGTAGCATGCAAGAGGCTTGTAGCACAGTCGTAGGTTACCCACGGGATCATTCATCATGATGCCAATACGTGCAGCCTGCTTCAGCGGGTCCAGCACAATGTCAAGACATTCGTGGATAAGTCAATCCGTAAGGACGCCTCACATGCGCTTGTTTTTATGGATGAACTTCGGGATAGGTAGGAGCGCAGAAAGTAGGAAGGCATCAGATGATGTTTTAAGACGTGTTGACATGTGGATATTGGAAAGTCCGAGAAGTAAAGGGTGAGCACATTGATCACCGATGAGTGCAGAAATATTAGTCTTGTCCAATGAAAGCATTACGCCGAGGAGAGTGGCACCATTGAGTAGTTGACTCTGTAGTAAATTAAACACCCAACCTCCCAACATGAACAAAGGAAACACACCTGCATGTCCCATGCAACATCTCCTGTCATCCACTCGCTATATATGCGAACTAGGTGTTCAGCAGTCCGATAGACACGGAAAGGGACGAGATCAAGCTTGTCATGGAATAGGGGATTGTGGAAGAGCATCTCCAAGCACTCGACACTGTCACGGAAAAATAACCGCACTGATGACTTGGTAGGTTTTGCAGTTGGCATGATGCAATACCACCACTTGGGTCCACTGGGAAGAAGTTCGATAATGCTACGTAGTTTTTTTCCTGTTCGGAATGAGATGGGGAGATCCTTAATCTGAAAGAATTGCTCAGAGACGAAAGATTTGGAGTAACAGGACTTACGAGCTTGTCATATTCATGTCTGGGCCCCTATTCCTGAGTCTGGCCACACCAACCCATCTCCGGGCACACTCTCACATTCCTGGCCCCGGACTCAACCCCAGCCCTGTTTCAGTATAGTCTTGCTTAGTGAGCGTGGCAGTGTCTGCCACATCGCTCCATTTTCTCCCCGACTCTATTTCATATCCGGCTTTCTTGTATGTACTCTTGTCCTGGTTCTGTCTTTGTCAGTTACTGCACCTCCATTCTGCTTACTGATGTCTTACTAATCTTCCGGTCTCTGGATTACCAGACTGTGGATTGCTATGTCCCCTTTTAGTACTTAAACCTTTAGATACTTTGTCCGGTAGTCTTTAGTCTGAAATCAACTAAGTTACTTCTCTACTCCCCTGTCCTATTCTGTCTTAGACTGGAACCTACGCAAGGGAGCAACTCTCCACCTGAGTAGTTGAATCCAATCAGTCTACCTCTACTCCTCTACTCTCTATGCAACTCTGACCAGAGTTACATCCCGGACTTAGCCGGAGAAGACCCGGACTTGACAGAGCTCAAGAGAAAGGAGACTGTCCACAGCAGCTAAACTGAGTCCGGAGCGCGTTAACCAAAGTCCAAACTCCCAGTCTTGCCTAGTCACAAAAGGATAGTACAGGTTGGTTTGCCGCTCCTTTGAAAAAGTGTCCAAATCGAAGCGGTTGAGGAACGTCTCCCGTCCGTCTGTGAAGATCCTAGCAGCACCCGGAAACTCATCCACTAACCCCCAACCAGGATCTGAATCCGTGGCTATATCCATATTGATGTTCTCCCGGCCATCCAACCACGACCCACCTGGAGATGGTGGATTTGGTCCTTCAAACTCCCAACTACTAGATTGGCAGTGAGGCTGTGCATTCTGCTCTTCTTCAGCTTCGAGGACTTCGGAAAGATGCACCAGCTGATCGACCCAGCCATGGCAGTGAGAGGAGGGTTGGTTCATGTGTCGCAAGATAGCACTGTCTGATGCCAGAATTCTGCTACAGCTTGGGCAGCGGGGCATAGTCGATACGATGACTATTTGGTGGTGGAGCCGCAGGAATTTTTTATACCAAAGTAAACAGCCACTGACCACATTATGTGACATGCCTCATTTCCTCCAACAACCCCAATGTCAACCCAAATGGATGCAACAGATGCAGATATCGCCCATCTACGCCCCACAAGGCTTTCTGCTATCTTCGCGACTAGCAACCCAAGACTGGCTTACCAATCTGAAGATGGCTTCTCACCTAGATACTGTGTATCTCCGACTCCATCTCCTTCATTCAAGCATGGTTGTTCGCACCTGTCGCCGGTCGATGAATGTCCAAACTGTTCTATTTCACCTCCTCCAATGGCTGACGAAGGTGACTTCACTGTGAGTACAGTATTAATTTCCTCACCAACACCAGTTCACCCAATCCAGGTTTTCGATCACCACTTCAGTGGTCCAGACGCCACTCGTATACACTTGGATTTGGCTCGTGCCAGGCGAGCTGTCATTAGGGTTCAGCAGGGGTATTGGCAACCCCTGGGGGTCAGGGGTAGGGGTATGTAGGGGTAGGGGTAGGGGTCAGAATATTTTTACCCCCATAGTACCCCCAGCATACCCTGGGGGTCTATAAGATACATGACCAGTATATACTTACACACTCCTAATTGGCCATGTGACCTGATCAGTGAAGGTCAACATGTAGGTGATCTTGACAAGGTACAAGGAGAACTTGAACAATACATTAGTGTTCTCCCTTGTATTTGGAATGGGTGCAGATGATGGCCCAAGCATATGTAGATTAGTATATAAGTAGAGTAGTTTTAGTACATAGAAGATAGGTTTTCTTGAACTGAGACTTATTGCTATCAAACTCTCAAATCTCTAAAGCTTACTCTTATCTATTCTTGACTACCTCTTATGTGCTTCAGCCATGACTTTTGGCTCAATGTCTACAAGTTCACTAGAACCTCACAGGGATGAGATTCAATTAGTGTCAGCTTACCCATGAAACCCATGAGACCCATGAGAGATTACCTAGTACTGCCCCTCAGTAACCTCCAAGGTTACCTTGGGTATAGGGGTATGTATTGATAACCCCTGGGGGTCAGGGGTAGGGGTAATGGGGGGGTAGGGGTCAACATCAGAGTACCCAGGGGTTTACCCCTGCTGATCCCTAGCTGTCATTAGTGCCAAGAAAAGCCTTGCCTCCTACAAGCTTGCTGAGCAGCTTGCACACACGCAACTTCATTGTTTGAAACTCAGACACATTCAGAAGGAACTAGATGCTGCAAATGCTAGAGTCGGACACGTCTGTGACCAGATTCACCAGTCCGGACAGCCCCTTCATTGTTCTCCACACCTCCAACACCATCGCCATCCTGCCAATAGTAGGTGTTCAACTGTCTGGAGGAGCTTTTCCATCTAATAAGAACATGTGTAGTTGAATATGGTTTGAGCTCGGAAGATGATGAATTTCATGTTGAGCTTAGTTGACGTCGTGAGACATGAACAATTGACTGTATATTAGTACTAGTATGACTAGTAAACTTGTTGCAATTTGAAATGATGTACTACTAGTATTAGTAGTGCAATGATGATGTAGTAGACGAGTACAGTCAATGTTACTCAGGCTTGTAGTACAGGAGTTGTAGTGGTGAAGGACTTTGGTGAAGGACTGCAGTTCCCCATTATCAAGCCCCGGCCCAGGCTGAATGGGGTTTAAATAAATTTATACGAAGCTAATTGAGCGAGTACAGCCAGATTATCAGTGAATCCGTTTCGCTCCGGGTCTAACCCATCCGCGTGGTTTGTCTTACAAACCTGTAGCCACCTGTGGCTGACGCTCAATGCGTCATAGAGGCATCATTGCCTCACCAAGTCTGCATAGCGAGTGTGGCAGTTACAGGGGTACTCTGCCCCTCTTGACCTAGTCCTGTCACCTCGCTAGGTAGGCAACATCTCTAAAGGTTGAAGCTACTGGAAGAAGTTTATTGACCTGTTCTGGAATCTTGCTAGTCACAAAGTTGTGTCAAGAAATTTCGTCAATCTTCCAAACTACGTTCGACATCAATACTTTCAATTCATGAGCGAGGATGTCAGGAGTCCATCCCGAACTCTCTCTACCCGAGAGAATTCTGGATCCGTTTCTCATTGGGAATGTGATGAAGGGGTCGTCAGTTTTTGTTCAGATCAGGTTGACCAGTATATTCGAGGTGCCGTGTCAAAGTCTAACGCCGTTATGGCGATACAAAAGTCTCTCGCTCAAGGAAAAGCTTGGGATGGAGAAGCTGCTGCTTACGAGGAAGCCTTCACGTCTTATCTTCATATGCTTGATGAATCCGACAAGCGAGATTGGGAGAGCCAAGAAGGGCAGGGTAGGAATGCCTCTGGAAATGCATCTCGTCAAGAGTTGCGACCTCCGTCTCCTATTGGAAGAAAGTCAACCTCGGTTTCTGAACGAGAAAGTGCTAGTCCTCCATGTGAAGGATGAGCTCAACCTGGGAGATGGGCTTGTACTCCATCTGACTTCGGAAGTGCCGATGAATCGGAACCAAAGTGGCGTAAAGCATCTATCAATGAATCCCTGTTTCCTTGGGGGGCATCTAGTATCGTCCTCCGAGACTCCCTCTCCCCTGACTTACAGCAAATCCTTACCATCCTGGACAATTGGGCAAATGACCCTACCTACATCGTTAGGAAAATCTTGCTTGCTCCCGGAGCACCTGACTTCCCCCGGATCAGTGGGTCAACGTTGTCAAGGGTTTGGCCATTGACCTTAACAAAGTTCTTGGAACCCATTACTCCACTGAGGTTGACCCAAAGCAAACCCGTGATGTGGGTGACCTCTTTCAGTTATCGCTTCGCATGCCCAAGCAAACTAAAGTCATGCGAACCCACAGGGACTGGGTTATCACCTTCAGAAAAACCCTTCAAGCCATGAGTTTTGCTCTCCCCCAGCAGTGTCACACACCAAGAGTGTTGGTGATGTGAGCATGAAGAATGAATGAAGAAGATACGACGCAGCATATGCCAAGTGCAGACGATGAGAACAAGAACATTGTTTTCATGAATCGCACTGGACCCATGATGACGAAGAAAGCATACAACAAGTGCAGAAAGACGACGACAAGAACAGTGCAGTCATCCTTCGCACTGGAGGCAAGCGACCGTGGTCAAGGAAGAAGAAATGTGACGAGTTACACATTCACAGTTGCACATTACGTCATCCCGGCCAAGATCCCGGTGATCCAATCTTCTCTTCCAAAATAGAAGGATCTTCGCTTCACTCAATCTAGAAGGCGGCAAACCGTAAGCGCCCATGCCAGCATACATGCATGTTTTTCATTTGCTGTTCATTTGCCATCCGACTTCTTTGCCATCACACCCAGCCTGCCATCACCATTCATTTCCCATCACACCATCACGCCAATATGTCATCATTGCCATCAAGCGCTTCCTGGATACACGAGTTCGCTCAATCTAATGGTTATGCACATGCCATCAGCCAGCCACTTGACAACCAGTCAATGCCAGCATGGCTTATCACGTCATTTTCCCCTGCCATACCATTCCCTGTTCACACAGGGTGAAAACTCATCATTCAGAGCTCAACTGAAATGCGCATCTATTTTGGCTCTATCAAGTCAGTCATACGGCTTGATCAAAGACAGATTGTCCTCCACGTTGTCCCTCTCCACTCAGCATATGGAGAATTCCTCCCTCCATCCTGCACCATCTACATCCCTCGCTCTCTCATCCAGTTGTCCAAATTTCGCCAGCTGCAATATTCTCTCCTTTCATCACGGCTGCCAGACAACTTGCACGAACTCCCTGATTCAATTCAACCTGTATGCTCTCCCATACCTTCCATTCAGCAGAGACAGGACGAATCCCCTTCACCAATCACCTTCCTTGATCTCAGCTCCACTCCTTTGCTTTGAATAGTGCTCAGTCATTGCACGCTCACAGAGGAGCCAGAACTGTACAAGGGATACCAGAGTTCATGCACACAGGAGACATAGGACGTTCATGGGACGCATATGGGACACTACTGGGATACTGATGACATCATCGTGTCTATGGCAACACAGCTTGGCCTGCTTAGTCATCCACCCTGCCTTGCTCAGTCAGCACTTCATCATTCACTCACTCATCCTCCACCCATGCTTTATCATCCATCCCCTCTGTTATTCATCCGCTTTGTCAGCACACACAGAGCATGACTACATCATCTTACTCAGCCTCCCCTTGCTTACTCAGGAGCTCCACTTTGCTTATTCAGAAGCATAGTCATGCACAGTCAAGCTGACTAATTTCTCTCCTTTGCTTACTAATATTCTTCTCTTCATTACTCATCACTCTCTTTCGCTGCCATTAGTACGCATGAGCGTACAAAGTCTCAGCAGTATATAAACCTACCCACTTTCCCTGTAAATAGACAGTCAATCCCACTCAATCGATTCCAAGTTCTAGTTCAATTCTCAAGTCAAGCCTCAGTGTAGGCTAAATCTATTCGTCATTTGAAGTCAAGAGGACTTCATCACTATTTCATCTCATGCTTACGTCATCATCATCTGAAGTCTAGAGGACTTCACCCCTATCCTATCTATGCTTACATCATCGTCATTTGAAGTCAAGAGGACTTCACCCTTCTCAACCCCTCTCCTCACTCCTTGACCAGAGATAACTTTACCACCCCGAACAACCAGACACTGGCCATTCAACGACAGTTCCGCTAGGGTCTGGGCTGTTGGTTTGTGTTGGTTTTCAACATAGATCCTCAGCACGATTCACACCGTCACAGATGGCAGGAAGGCCAGCTTTCAGTTCGGTGGCTTTTGACATTGCGCTGGAAGGTGTGATGGCCTTCGAGGTACTAGTGATTGTTGTTGTTGGGGAAGGTGCAGTATTGTTCTGGATGACCGGAGATATTTGTCTCGGGGTCAAGATCAAGTTTTGGATGGTTTCGTCGAGGGTATCTCTCATGGGTGATTCTTCCTCGTCTTTGGGGTCGCCAAACCCAGATTCTTCTTCATCTTCTTCTGATTCTGGAGGGATATCTCTATGATTGTTGCTCTCAGCAGCATGTTGCTTAGCACTTTTCTTAACTGTCTCTGGAGGGTCCTTTGAGTAGGGTGCTCCAACTTCCCTAGCTGGGTGGTGGGAAGGATCTATGTGTGGTCTAACCATGGAGGGTCTGGCTTCCTTAGAGGAGGAAGAGTCTCCGAAGATGTTCAAATCAGACCACATCTTGGCATTCGGGGTGGGATAGGCTGCGCAAAGGCAGTATCAATTAAGGGTTTAGATCTTTTGTTACACTGGTTGAGACAGGAAGGTCTCGACTAGCTAACAATGACGAGCAGAGGTTCGTCCTCAAGAGTGAAGCTCTTGAAAGGGGTCTCCACTAAGATCTGAGATCACTATTACAGGCTAGCGACAGGCCACTAGAGCTAGCAAGTTGAGTTGTCTTGAAGTCTCGAATGAGCTATAAGCTGGTAGATTGTGTAGATCTAAACTAGAGAACTACTACAGCGAAGTAGCTACCTTTATAGCAACAGCAATGGAGCACAGACCATGTCCCTGATAAGGGAACTGAATACAACAGGCAACCCATGGACGGAAATGGAACACGATGGAAGGAATCCCAGGGATAAGCTGGGTAGACAGGTAGAGTGGACGATAAAGGAAAATGGGGACTTAGGTAATAGGCTAAGTCACATGATAGTACAGTTAGACAGGGGTCAGAACACATATTAGTACAAGGAAAGAAAAACCATAATAGGTGTGAGGTGACGGGGCCATATCCATTTTTGAGGCAATGGGACCACTTCTGAGGTGGTTGGGTCATTTTTGAGGTGGTGGATCCATGTTTGAGGTGATGGTGTCATTTCTGAGGTGGTGGGGTAGGTTGTGATGTGACAGATTCAATTTTGAGGTGACTGGTATGGTTTTGAGGTGATGGGGTCTGGAAAGGCCCAAGTGTACTTCTAGGGCTATCATGGGATATTTCAATTACATTTTTTGAATAAGTTGAAAAATCTCATGGCTACTTTTTATGAACATTGGGAATGCCCAAGTGTGCTTTTAGTAGTGTACAGACCATGTAGATATATCAGTTAACCGCCAAGAAAGTTTGAGAATTTCCTAGTATTATAATTAAATGAGGTAGGAATTCATTAATGTTATAATTGAGTAAGGTTGAAAATTCTCCACCACTATAATGAAGTTAAATGGGAATTTCTTAGATTTCTAATACTTATTTTATATTTATCTAAATATATCTACTATTATAATTTTATGTATTTAGTTATTTTATATTTATTTAATCATATCTATCACTTTAATTTCACTTATCTATATATTTAATGCTTATCTAATTATATCTACTATTATAGTTTTATTTATTTAGTTACTTTATACTTATCTAATCACATCTACAATTTCAATTTCACTTATCTACTTAATTTATACTTATCTAATGATATTTACCATTATAATTTTACTTATCGACTTATTCCATGCTTATCTAATCACATCATTATAAGAGTTATACTTATCTACCTATTATATACTTATCTAATCACATCTAATATTAGTAACGCTGCTTATCTACTTATTCCAAACTTATCTAATCACAGCTATCATTATAAAGTATATATATAGTGTAGCAAAAGTCCAGCCAAAAAGTGTACACTTTTGTCTACCAAGCCAACTTAAAGAGTGTACTGAAAAAGTATACTCAAAGTGTAGCAAAACTCTGGCCAAAAGTGTACACTTTTGTCTACCAAACCAACTTAAAAAAGTGTAGCGAAAAAGTGTACACAAAGTGTAACAAAACTCCAGCCAAAAGTGTACTTGTCTACCAAGCCAACTTGAAAAGTGTACCGAAAAAGTGTACTCAAAGTATAGCAAAACTCCGGCCAAAAGTGTACACTTTGTCTACCAAGCCAACTTAAAAAGTGTACCAAAAAAGTGTACCAAGCCAACTTAAAAAGTGTACCAAAAAAGTGTACTCAAAGTATAGCAAAACTCCGGCCAAAAGTGTACACTTTTGTCTACCAAGCCAACTTAAAAAGTGTACCAAAAAAAGTGTACTCAAGTCAACTCCAAAAGTGTACACTTTTGCTACAAGCAACTTAAACAGTGACCAAAAAAAGTGTACACTTAAAGATAATAAACAGAACTTAAAAAGTGTAAACCAAAAAGCTCGTCAAACTTAATATAGACAGCAACTTAAAAAAGTGTAGCGAAAAAGCTGTACAAATAAAGTGTAGCAAAACTCCGCCAAAACAGTATAACACTTTTGTCTACCAACAACTTAAAAAGTGTGTGAAAAAAGTGTAATGAAAAAGTGTAAAAAGTTTAGCAAACTCGCCCAAAGTGTACATTTTCC
>MU123874.1:0-46880 GCA_014904935.1 Melanogaster broomeanus | reverse complement strand
ACTGGGCTTGTTTTGTACACTTTGTGTACACTTTTTCACTACACTTTCTAAATTGATTGGATAGACAAAAAGTGTACACTTTTGGGCGAAGTTTTGGTACACTTTGTGTACACTTTTTCACTACACTTTTGGAAGTTGGTTTGGTAGAGAAAAGTGTACACTTTGGGCGGAGTTTTGCTAAACTTTTTGTACACTTTTTCATTACACTTTTTCACTACACTTTTTTAAGTTGGTTTGGTAGACAAAAGTGTACACTTTTGGCCGGAGTTTTGGTACACTTTGTGTACACTTTTTCAGTACACTTTTTAAGTTGGCTTGGTAGTCAAAAGTGTACACTTTTTTGGTACACTTTTTTAAGTTGACTTGGTAGACAAAAGTGTACACTTTTGGCCGGAGTTTTGCTACACTTTGAGTACACTTTTTTGGTACACTTTTTAAGTTGGCTTGGTAGACAAAAGTGTACACTTTTGGCCGGAGTTTTGCTATACTTTGAGTACACTTTTTTGGTACACTTTTTAAGTTGGCTTGGTAGACAAAAGTGTACACTTTTGGCCGGAGTTTTGCTATACTTTGAGTACACTTTTTCGGTACACTTTTCAAGTTGGCTTGGTAGACAAGTACACTTTTGGCTGGAGTTTTGTTACACTTTGTGTACACTTTTTCGCTACACTTTTTTAAGTTGGTTTGGTAGACAAAAGTGTACACTTTTGGCCAGAGTTTTGCTACACTTTGAGTATACTTTTTCAGTACACTCTTTAAGTTGGCTTGGTAGACAAAAGTGTACACTTTTTGGCTGGACTTTTGCTACACTATATATATACTTTATAATGATAGCTGTGATTAGATAAGTTTGGAATAAGTAGATAAGCAGCGTTACTAATATTAGATGTGATTAGATAAGTATATAATAGGTAGATAAGTATAACTCTTATAATGATGTGATTAGATAAGCATGGAATAAGTCGATAAGTAAAATTATAATGGTAAATATCATTAGATAAGTATAAATTAAGTAGATAAGTGAAATTGAAATTGTAGATGTGATTAGATAAGTATAAAGTAACTAAATAAATAAAACTATAATAGTAGATATAATTAGATAAGCATTAAATATATAGATAAGTGAAATTAAAGTGATAGATATGATTAAATAAATATAAAATAACTAAATACATAAAATTATAATAGTAGATATATTTAGATAAATATAAAATAAGTATTAGAAATCTAAGAAATTCCCATTTAACTTCATTATAGTGGTGGAGAATTTTCAACCTTACTCAATTATAACATTAATGAATTCCTACCTCATTTAATTATAATACTAGGAAATTCTCAAACTTTCTTGGCGGTTAACTGATATATCTACATGGTCTGTACACTACTAAAAGCACACTTGGGCATTCCCAATGTTCATAAAAAGTAGCCATGAGATTTTTCAACTTATTCAAAAAATGTAATTGAAATATCCCATGATAGCCCTAGAAGTACACTTGGGCCTTTCCAATGGTCATAAAAATAGCCATGGTACTTTCCAAACTTGCCCAAAAATTATAATTGGGATGTCCCATTATAGCCTTAGAAGCACACTTGGACATTCCCAATGCCTGTAAAAAATAGCCATGGGACTTCCCAAACTTGTCTAAAAAGTATAATTGGAATATCCCATTGCAGCTCTAGAGACATGTTTCACCAGTGCCAGTATGTCTCTTCACTCTGGAAATTCATATAATAAATATAAATCATTTATGAAAATTTTCATTTAGACTAATGTGGGCTATCCCAAAATATCCCCTTTTGGCTAAACTGGGATTGCCCAAAGACCCCCTGACACCATAGTCTAGTCTGGGATATGGGTAGTCCTAGATGGGAGGTAGGGCATGCCCATTGGGCAGTCTTTGGGAAGACCCAGCTATTCCCCAGGGATAGACTCTAAACAGCCCTGGGCAGACCTTGGTCTAGCTGACTCTAAGCCAAAAGGGTTTGGAGAATCATATCAGCCAATTAGCCTCCAAAAAGTGGTTACCTGAAGTGTTTGGGCAGTCCCATGATAGATATGCAGGTGGTGGAACTGCCTATTTGGTAACTGGGCAATCTCATAGAAATAATTTGAGGGTGTTGGGATTGCCCACAAGGTAGTTGGGCAGTCCCACAACAGATATAGAAGGCATGGGATTGCCCAGTTGGTAATTGGGCAGTCCCACAACAATAATATTAGGATGTTGGGATTGCCCAATAGGTGTTTGGGCAGTCCCACAATAGATATGTAGGTGGTGGGACTGCCCAGTTACCAACTGGGCAATCCCATAGAAATAATTTGAGGGTGTTGGGATTGCCCACAAGGTAGTTGGGCAGTCCTACAACAGATATAGAAGGCATGGGATTGCCCAGTTGGTAATTGGGCAGTCCCACAATAGATATGTAGGTGGTGGGACTGCCCAGTTACCAACTGGGCAATCCCATAGAAATAATTTGAGGGTGTTGGGATTATCCACAGGGTAGTTGGGCAGTCCCACAACAGATATAGAAGGCATGGGATTGCCCAGTTGGTAATTGGGCAGTCCCACAACAATAATATTGGGATTGCCCAATAGGTGTTTGGGTGGTCCCACAATAGATATGTAGGTGGTGGGACTGCCCAGTTGGTAATTGGGCAATCCCATAGAAATAATTTGAGGATGTTGGGATTGCCCATAAGGTAGTTGGGCAGTCCCACAACAGATATAGAGAATATGGAATTGCCCAGTTGGTAATTGGGCAGTCCCACAGTAATAATATTAGGATGTTGGGATTGCCTAATTGGTATTTTTATGTCCATTTTCAACTAAAACAATAGAATACAGCCTGCTAACTAATACCAAGTAGTATAAACGGGTCTCCAAAATTGGCTTCTGGATAGCCTATTTTTACTTTTTTTTTTCAGGGTGGGACCCCTGACACCCCGTGACAGTGACAGAAAAGAAGTCCCAATTGGGCAAGCCCACCATCATTGGGACATGCCCGAAATTGATTTTGGGACAGCCCATGATACTTCTGGGACAATGTCATCTTGGCCCTATGGGACAGGCCCAGGTGGGATGATCCATGGGATGGGTAGCTCTTAGCTTGAACGTTTAGTAGAGACAGATCAAGCTAAGAGCTTGGTCAAAAGGGTTACCTGAAGTGCATATCTTTGCTGATTTCATTACTGAAGGATGGCTCATCATCTACATGGACAACATCCTGATTCACTCCTCTGACCCGACCCTCCACCGAGAACACACCCTGAAAGTCCTTCGTCACCTTAAGGAAAATGATCTCTATTTGAAACTCGAAAAGTGCAAGTTTGCTACCGACGAAGTCGACTTCTTAGGCCTCATCATTCATGAAGGAGCCATCAAGATGGACCCTGTCAAACTCGAAGCCATTGCTAAGTGGCAAACCCCCAAGACTGTCAAGGAAGTCCGCTCCTTCCTTGGCTTTTGCAACTTCTATCGCCGATTCATTCCTTCATTCTCCACGATTGCAAAACCCCTGACCGACCTCACCCGAAAATCCTCCTCTTGGGATTGGTCTGATGATTGTGAATCCACCTTTCACAAACTCCAACACCTATACATGCAACGACCCATTCTGTCTATGCCTGATGTCAACAAACCATTCTTCGTTATGACCGACGCATCTCTTCACACCACTGGAGGTGTCCTCATGCAGAAAGATGCCAACAGTGATCTTCATCCTTGCATGTATTTGTCTGAAACCTTCTCTCCTGCCGAGCGAAACTATGATATCTATGATCATGAACTCCTCACCATCATTCGTGCCCTGATGACTTGGTGTCATTATCTCCAAGGAACCCCACACCCTGTCACCGTCCTGACTGACCACAAGAACCTTACCTACTTCCAATCACCCCAAAAGCTCTCCCGTCACCAAGCACATTGGATGCTTACCCTGTCCGATTATGATCTCTCCTTCGTACACACCCCCAGCACCCAAATGGGACCTGCCGATGCCCTCTCTAGAGTAAACTGTCCCAGTACCACCTCTGATAATCAAGATGTCACCCTCCTCCCCGATAACCTCTTTGTTAACACTATTGACATGGAACTCGGTTCCAAAATCCAATCTTCCACCCCCGACGACCCCCTTGTTTTATCCGCTACTCGAGCACTTGAAGCTGGTGCCTCCCTCTTCCCTCGTGCCTCCCATTCCGATTGGGACTATGATGGTGCCAACCTTTTCTTCAAAGGACGACTGTACATTCCTCCTGCACACCGACCTCAGATCGTCGCTTCTATTCATAATTCTGTCACTACTGGCCACCCAGGTGTCACACGCACCATTGCCCTTGTCTCTCGTTATTTCTGGTGGCCTGGTTTGACCACCTTTGTGCATAATTTTGTGCTGGACTGTGCCACTTGCCAGTCCATGAAGGTTAATACTCACCCCACTGTACCCGCCTTATCTCCGATTCCGTCCATGTGCACCCACCCCTTCCAACAACTCTCTGTCGACCTTGTCACTGACCTCCCTGTCTCCAACGGTTTTGATTCTCTTATGGTCATGGTCGACCATAGGCTTACAAAGGGGGTAATCCTCTCTCCTTGTTACAAAACAATCAATGCTGCTGGTGTAGCAAATCTTTTCCTCAAAAATGTCTTCACTCGCTTTGGACTTCATGACAAAGTCATCTCTGATCATGGTCCACAATTCACATCTGCCTTCACTAGAGAACTAGGCAGACTCCTTGACTATGATGTCGCTTTATCTTCCGCCTATCACCCTCAGACTGATGATGAAACTGAACGTGTTAACCAAGAAGTCGAAACCTATCTGCGTATCTTTTGTGATGGAAGACCCAATGATTGGGCGCAACTCCTCCCTACTGCCGAATTTGCTCACAATTCCAATGTCCATTCCGTCACAAAGAAATCTCCATTCTCCCTGATCCTCGGATATGAACCTCATTCCTACCCTTCCATTTCCAAGAATTCCCCTCTACCTTCCATTGAAGAACACCTTTCTTCCCTCGCTGATGCCCGAAAAGAAGCCCTAGCTGCGCACGAGATCGCACAACGTGTCATGAAAGAACGTGTCACCTCTAAGTTCAAACCCTGGAACGTTGGCGATAAGGTCTGGCTAGAAGCTTGTAATCTCAAATTCGGATATCCTTCCCGAAAACTTGCCCCTAAAAGAGAAGGCCCCTTCGAAATTCTCCAAGTCTTATCCCCGATCTCTTATCGATTAAAGATCCCGTTTACGTGGAAGATACACGATGTCTTCCATGCTTCTCTCCTATCGTCCTATCGGGAAACCCCCGAACATGGTCCGAACTATTCTAGACCACCACCTGACCTTATCAACTCCGAAGAAGAATACGAAGTCGAAAAGATTCTCTCACACCATGGTTTTATTAATTGCTGTCGATACCTCGTAGCCTGGAAAGGCTATCCATCCTCGGAGAATTCTTGGGAACCCGAATCCAATCTCTGACACTCCGCCTCAATCCTGCACAATTATAAGCTGTCCTGCCCCAGAGATTTTCCCCATCTCATTCACTCTCAACTTCATTGCAAATGAAACGACTAAACCACCTTAAACATGCCTCCTTCTCATCAAAACTCTTCATCCCCTGCCAACATCGACCTGCTACCATTTGCTATTCCCAAACATCACCGCCTCCCCATCTATAGTGGTCGCCCTCATCATGAACTCCCCTCGAATGACACCATTACCCGTTATCATTTATTCACCCAAGACTCCCGTAATGCCCTCTACATAGACAACCAAACCAAACTCACCTCTCCCCTCAATGATGCCTATCGCGCACTCCTTGAGACACATCATCTCGAACTCGTTGTCGACCATGTCTTCTCCAGTCTAGCCCCTAACTGGAACATTGTCCATACTACCCTTCACAACATCCACACCATACAGACCCAACGACTCGCCAATGTACTTCACCAGCTCAACTTCAGCGAGTTGATGTACAACATGGAAGGACGATACCCTTATCCAGAGTACCCCATAGGCCCCTTCGAGAATGACCCAAACGACCACCCCACCTTCATTGACACTCCCGCCTCTCGCAATGAATCCATCTCCTCTGAGTCCTCCTTGACTGTCATACCACTCTGCTCCCTCCCACATGCTTGAAGAACCTCTGTCTTTGTCTCCACCCCCCATTAGAGTCCCTGCTCCTAACCGACGTACTTGCCGACGTCAACAATGCCAACGACATGTTGTCTTCTCTACTCCACTGACACATGCTAACTTGTCATCATCCGCATCCCCGTCTAACTCCTCTACCCCCTCGTCCTCAGTAGGCTCTCACTCCAATCCCATTGATGTCGATACCCTCGATGAATTCTCCAACCTGCCTCCCGAAGAATTCAACTGAGTAATGAACATGGTAGAAGGTGAATATACCCGCGAAGAACACATCAGACGAGGACTAACTTTGGTTCCCCTCACCGACTCTCGTCATGGCAATGCTTGTTATGAATGTCCCATTTGTCGACGCTTCCGCCCCGGACACATCCAACTCAACTGTCCACGACAAACCCCTCATGACGACACTACCTTAGTAGGCGACGACCATCTTTCTGACCCAGGAGATGACGTGTTCGATGACTCAGCGCTAGCCAATATGACCGGCTCACCTGGAGCAGACTATAGAGAGTTTTGAAAACTCGGTGATTTTTCGTCTAAACGCGGGGTAATGTTACGATATCTTGGTCTACCCCTATCTTTTTCTTTGATCACCTGACCGTTGTACCATCACATGACCCAGCCTAACCTTGGTCTTATCTATTTCCTTTCTTGTCGCTGTTCAACCAGCCTGTCGAGCTAAACTCCTATTGCTGTGTTCATTCTATGACCTTCTTTCCTTTTCTCACCAATAGCCTTTATCTCTCACATGGTCCGTGCGCATTCCGATGTAGTATATAAAACCTGTACTTCGCTTGGATACAACCCAAGCTAGATCTACACAATACATTGCTTAAACAGCAATCTCCTCAATCCTCTCGACTCAGCTTCACTCGATTGGCCTAAGGTCCGCCATTAAGGACTTCTGATACTAGATTAGTTCATCGTTGCGACGTTGCAATGTTGAACTCATTGGTTGTTATGATGCCGAGTCCTTAGGATCTCTCAGCATAACACCTTTGATCCTATTCAGGAATTCATCCAGCCCTCACAGGATCATGTCAGGGTGTATCAGTTCTTCGCCCTGCATGCTTTCATAGTCCCTTTGGAGTTCTTCTGCGAGGGTGCATGTGGCATTTGTGATACCAAACTCTCGTTTGATTTCGTCATTGCCTACAGGATCCTCATCTTCTCTGCATCTGGGTGTAGCACTGCTATGTATAGACCTTGTGCTTCTTTGATCAGGCATGATCAGACCACCCTGAGTGCCCGAGTGCCTTGATCTTGGCATGTCTTTTTCTGTAGTGCTTGTGGTGACTTGACGATCTTCTTCATTGTCACCAAGTTCATTTTTGCCTGGATCCCCTTCAGTTGGTACTGGAGTGCCTGACTGAGTAGGAGGATCACCAGTGCTAGGCAGATGTTCCATCTGTCTAGCTTTTTGTTTAGATCAGGTTGATCTGCTCATCTTTGGCTGTGATTATCACTGCTTATGGATGTTCAAAAAAGTGTAAGTCTGCTAGTGTTGTGCGATAGCAAAGTTCCACAGTAGCTTAATCACACGGGGTGAACACAACCAGTTGGTGATATTCATGAAGGTAGTATGTTAAGTGCACTTAAGTACTGATGATGATGCATAAATGGATACAAATACGTCTAAACTGGCAGTCCCCCTATGTGCCCTTTACATGAGGCCTCCTGAAAATGCCCCTGAGTTACTTGGGTGATCCCACAAGAGCTGGGGATACTAGCTGGGAATGCCCTTGGATATAATATAATCAGCATCCAATCACCTAGAAAAACAGTGAGAAAAATATTTCCATATCAGTCATTTTGGGGGAACAAGGACCCCTGATACCTCATGACTCATGGGCAAGCATGGCATATAAAGTTGGGCAAGACCGTGGGTGCTTGGACAATGGACTAATATATTTCATAGGCATAGCACATGCTGGGATAGCCCATGAGAAATAGGCCTCATAGGTACAATATATTCAAGAAATAATCAACCTAACAGGTGGGTCAAAGTGGTTACCTGAAGTGAAGAAGGCCTGTAATCTCAGTTACCTCAGAGTCACTCACACCTTCCCCTTCCCTTCCAGGAAACTATCACAGTCTCTGATTTTGGACTTATCCAAATCCTAAACAACATAATCAGCCATGCAATCATGGTGGTCCTAACCAACATGTGTGGCATGCTCCTGAACTCAACAAGGTGAAGAAATCACCTCAACTATGGCCTCAAATGTCTTTATATTCTCAAGCTCCTCATGATGAAAAATCCATATTTGTGTGGTTCAGGATCTTATGAACAGGCTGTTGCCACCACAGCCTGTTGAACCTGAGGTTGTGGAGTGGGTGACAGATGGGCTGTGGGAGGGATTGAGTAATTATTGACAGTGGAAGCCTGAGGATTGTATGGTGGCTGTGGCTATGCATAGAGGATATGTTGGCATCATTGGGGTACTACTGTTGTATGATCCCCTATATCCTGAATTGATACTTTGTACTTTTACAGACACTACTTCATGGACATGGATAGTTTATGCCTCAGCCAACAAGAGGGGTGGATGTCAATTCAGAAAGAATTCCAAATATCCTAAGTGTACTAAGACATGTTGGAGATCAAGCTTGGGAACAGTGGGGGGAACATGCATATTTTGAAAAACTAGATTTCCCATTGTGGTGCTCCTCTGAGATGATTTGATAGACTGAATGTAATTAGTAAGGGCTACATAGTATGTAGCTTATTTTCTTCCTAAGGGAAATTTTGAATGCAGTCCTTGCTAAAGCTAAAGGTATCTAGGTGGTGAAAAGAGTTGGAACTTGAATGGAGGAAAGAGAATGAGCAGGACACAATTCCCAGTGGAGTATATAGTGAATATTAAAGGAGCTCATCAATGAAGAATAGTCAATGAAGAACATATGTTTCATTCCAGACATCACAACAATACATTTACACCAACCAGAATTAGGTAGCTCTGACTCTTCTTACACCAACATAGCCCCTTTGCCATTTAGTAGGGAAGCTTAATTTCTCTTCAACACTGCCCTCTTCCCAAACCATATGTTCTTTTGTGCTAGAGTTCCCAAACTCTACCCGATCCTGGACTGACCAAGTATGAGGTTGATTGTTTGCAGGAATCTGTTGCCTCTTGACAAGAAATTGAAGTGTCTCGCTAAGCACATCCAATCCAGAGCTACCCAAAAACCTATATGTGTCAGAGTTCATGCCATGTGCATGGATGCGTAGGCACTGTTCATAAGCTGACTGTGTAGAGGATGGTTTGGGAAACTCGATTCTGTTGAGTCCTGATTGAGTCAACCCCATGTCTGCCAAGATGGCTACATAAGGTAGAGGTGATTGATGATTGTCCCCAGCAATACTGTTGTCTGTGCGGAGAATTTTATCCAGTGTGTCAGCAGGCCCTGTTTGTGCTCGAGCTTTGTCAGAGATGAAAATCTGAGAAACACCATCCTCATCTCTAGCTAGACCACGAGACTTGAAGTAGATTGGGATGACTTTGTCGATGGAAGGTTGATTGTGACAGCATTGTACTGCACTGGTTCGATGCCAGTGACGCAGCGTCCACTGTTTTATACTGTACAGGCAATTAGTCATAGATAACATACACCACTGGAATAACTCACTCAAGCTGGTCTAGACCATTTCTCCTGATGTTCGAATCCATTGATACCCAGTGAGAGAAATTCACATAGGCATTGTCAAAAGCAGTTGTAGCTGACTGTCCTGCTCTTGTCCAGAAATCACTTCCAAACAGGAACATGAAAAAGTCCCGGACTGACACCTCCTGGCAGTCAATGAGCTCGGCATCCCAATCTTTCCCCTTCCTTTCATCGAGGAACTCGCCAGGGGAGTGATATGTGCGAACAAGGAGGTCCTTAGCAAGGAGCCATAGCATGCGACAAGCCAGCCCCCCACTCCGACCCATGTCAATCATTCCATCGTTGACTTTCTTCATGAGGACCTTCAGGGTTTCATCCCGCATTTCGGATTTCGCATGTAATATGTTCGCTGCAACACACGAAAGGTATGGCTCGGAGGGGTAGGTGGTGAAGCTCCATCTGCGGTCCTCAGTAACAGTGATACAAATACGGAGATGACTGGCCACCAGTGACTGAATGTGCTCGACGGCTTCACTGTGACCAAAGCAAATATCCAAAGCAAATCTTTGGCCGAGGACAGCAAGCGAATGACGCGTGGTTCCAGGGTCATACATGCTCCCCCCACATAATTTCTGACGAGCAAGATTTTGGATCTCCTGGATGGGGTCGACATCCGCACGCTCATACACTGGCTGGAGTGACATCCACCTGCAGCATTGTTTAGTGTTGACCAACAGGAAGCGAATTGGAACACACAGGGGACGACCGAAGCCAATGATGTGAGACAGCTTTGCCACATCGGTGGCCCGTATGCCCTCTAGACGAGGGGCAAATTGGTCCCATCCGAGCTGAGAGAATGGTGGGAAAACCAAAGGTCCTTTTACGGAGACTCTCGCAGAGTCAACTACCATATGCCAGTTAGTACTATGTAGAAACCATTGCGGAATCACAAACAGCTGGCCTGCGGAGATGCAAAGTGTGCTACCTTCGAGTTTGTTGACCCGAAGACGACCCAGATGGAAGCCCCGACATCCTGCGAGTATGCACTAATCGTCCGACAGAGTATGGTGGCTCGGCGAAAGGGCTTCACTTCGTGCAATGGATGGCCTTCGTCGATAGCGATGACAAGCTTTGGCATGTTGTGTGCCTCGCGTTGCGAGTCGAAGAGCTTCGGGAAAGCTTCGATCATCTCTCTATACGCCGTTATCATCATCTGTCGTCCAGATGACCCAGCGGTGGCTGAGAAGTGTCTGTATTATCTTAGTTCACATGGTGTAAGCAACGGCGGGCAATTCACGAAGTTTGGCACTTGCCTTTAGGGGACATGGTCCCGACTTTATCCGAAGTATTGATTAGTGATTCGATCTGGGTGACATGTCAGATACATGAAGTAGTCTGCCGTTATCTACCTCACCTCGTCAACTATGGTTTTGACCTGCTCAAAGAACTCGTGGCGGTGGGTTGAACACAGATCACTCATGTCCTTGTTCCACTCCCGGACTGCAGATAGTTCGTCTCCAGCAGCATCCCGCACCGCACGAGAGAGAGTATCAAGAAGACTCCGAAAGATAGCAGTGAAGAATGCACAGCATCGAGTACCATAGGCCTCTGCAGTCATGTTGTCTGGCGTGAGTAGTCCTGCCGGTATGGGATCCCGGTCAGGAAAACCGGTTTTATCCTCCGCAGGGCGGAGGTTCATATATAAGACCAGTACATCCCTCTTGGAAAGCTAGACGGAATGTAGCATCAGCGTGGCATAAGGGAGAGATTTAGAGGAACGGTACCACCTCCAGCATTAACCGGGTCTTGCCAGTCCCTGAACTCTGGACAATGGAGCAAAATTTGCCATAATATTTGCCCTGTTCGAACTTCCTCTGGTTGTTTTCCAGATACTCGACGAAAGCGTCCAGAGCGCCCCCTCGATATGTAGTATTGAAAGAGCGGGCCAGCTCTTGCTTCATTGCCGGTGTAAGAGCGTCTATGACTTTATCTAGCGACCAGCGAAAAAGACATAAATATATCCTCACAAATTTCGGTATCAGTTTCTGTACTCGGCATTCGAAGAATAGCTGCAGACTGATCAGCAACTTGTGAATGATTGGAAGTGATTGTAGGCGCTCACAAAGGTTTCGGATGTCACGGTACGATTGGTCCTTCCAGGCAGTCTTTAGCATGTCAGACAGCTCCAGGTGCGCCCTGATCAGTTCCTTCGCTGCTTTCGTGGTGCTGTAGCGGGAGTCCAAATGGCCATCCGACGAGTCAATGATGGTGGTGAGAAGAATGACCGTGTCTTTAAAAGTGTCGACGGATTCCCCAAACTGTAAGTCTGCGCAGATTTCGTTCACCATTTCATCCAAATTGCGGTGAGTCTTAGCGTCGAGGATATCTGGAAGGAGGTCAAGGGTCATCTTGGTAAACAAGAACTCAGGAGAGTGACAGGATGTGACCAAGATTAGTAACGAGGGCGACACGTTACGTAATATAATTATTTGGGAGTTGGGCGGTCGAGTACTTGATACCGTTGGTTTACACTCCACAGAACAGGAGGAGCGCCATTGCGCGATGCGAGTATTACGATTATGTGCAGAAGACTGACGGATAACATGCAGAGGAAAAGGGGTACAGCGGGTATCCGAGAGAAGAAGGAAGACCAGCTCGTCGTTTTCAGTAGGCTCTAGCAACTAGCAAAGTCCCCGGGTAGCATATATAAACATGGAAATAAAAGAGGAAGGAATTTTCAGGCCACCCCATTAAGTACTTATTTAGCAGCTGTTGTCGTCTGCAGCCAACTCATAAGCTCCTGTTCGAACGGCTTATCCGATAAGGATGGACGACTCACTGCTAGCCGGGTGTCTGGCTGGAACATTGGGACGAAGGCCCATGTGATTGCGAGGGCCGATATGTACGGGTAGTGCAGCTCATAGATGTCGAGTGGGAGGGTGTTGAGGTCACTCCGTTCGCCACAGTAGTGCGGGAACTACGGGCAGTCAAAGGCGTCGGTGCACTGATTTGCGCCTTCTTCGGCCTTGCTGGATCGCGAAACCTCCAGAGACTTGATGGCGATAGCAGAGCTTTCGCAGGAGGAGATGACGAAGTGAGCCGCCAACTTGCTTTAAGGAAGTTATGCTGCAAAAGCTGTTTGGGACTTCACCCGTCGCTCGGGATCCCAGACAAGACAGCGCGCAATGAAATCCACAAAATGCTTGTCTTGGCATCGGAGGACCTGAGTAAGGGACTTTATTCCAGGTCTCCTTCTACGACTCTTGGAGTTCACCACCGGCCGTGGGGCACCACTGTTATCTGCCTACATGTAGGCCAGGCTCCAACGCCACTACATACCGAAGAAAAGCCTTTGGCGGGAGCTGCGGTTGATGAAATCCTTATCAGGGGGTCCCAGGACCGCAAAACAGCTGTTCTTGTTCGCTTTCGCCGAAGAATATGGGGAAGCCAGTGTATAACTCGGCAAGAATGCAAATCAAACTCTATATATCGATGGCCATGTGGTAATTCATGCCAAGGATAACTTCTGGAGAGCGGTAAAAGCGACTCTGAATGTACGTGTAGACTGAACGGAGATCAGATAAAAGAACGGTAATAGTGGCTAACATACTCTTTTCGTGCTCAAAGCAGCTACTGCCAAAACAATGGAGCCTGTGATAGTTCGCTAGGCTGAGCTGCCACAGAAGCAGTACTAGGAGCCACCGAGCTGGTAGACACTTTACGTAACACACTGAACGAAATCGAATCACGATTGGATTTGCGAGGAATACCGCCTGCTGAGGGAGGCCCTGAGGGCTGGCGAGTCACTCTTGAACCGCTTGTAGGCTAAACGTGGGTAGATTGACGCCTAGAGGGTGCCTCAACTGTCGTCGTGCCACCTTGGCTAACCCCGTTCTCCAAAACACCGAACTCATTGGTGGTTTCAGTGGGTGAAGAGTTCGTAGAGGGGCAGTGACATTGAGGCTAATGCGCCGATTCAGCAGGGTGTCCTGGGCCGAGGTTAGACCCGGTGAGCTAGTAGCGGAGGTACGACTCGATATGCGAGGTATCTTGGTGTGAGTTTCTTTGGATAAACCAGACACGGAGTTGAGCAAAACTGAGGGCGGGCCATCTGTAGAATCCTTCGGCGCACGATAGCCAGTGATGCCAACGGAAGGTGATCCCGTAATGGTAGGCAGTTGGTTTCGGCTGCGGAGAGAGGTAGGTATCAGACTGCTTCCGCATGGAGGTGATGGTCTGGGAAGTGACACGCCGTCGTCGTGATTGAAGAGGCGGTAGTAGGGGTGGAGGCAGAGTTACCAGTCGTCTTGAGATTGGCAACGCGCTGAGCAGTGGTGGCAGAGTCACAGCAGGACCAGCTTTCTTCTGCTCTGTGGATGATAATGTTTTATGCCACAAAGCTATCAGTCTTTGGTCCACACAATGATCAAGCAACCGACTTACTTTGCCTCGCTTGCGACCCATGAGCACCGATATCCTACTCTCACTCCGATCCTTCCTTCTCTGCGTCTCGTGGGTGCAGGCCATCCCTGATCCCGTTGCCTGTCCCGCTATCGCTCTTATCACCATATAGACTTCTTCTCGAACCGGACTGGAGCAGCGAGGGTAGCCCTATACTCAGCACAGATGACTTTTTCTGTGTCAAGCCCGGAGTGGCAGGTAAATGCCGAGATGGATCTTTATTGGGAGAACTGCCTGTCTTGACACGGTTCTGTGCGGAAGTGCCTGGAGCCAATGACACGGCAGGTGATGTCGATAGTGTTTATGAGCGAAATCTGCATGCTTTGGGACGAGGATCGCCGGAAGAACGGGATAGACGAGGGTGAGACGTTTGGACTAGTGCCTCCGTACAGAAGAGGCTGGGTTGATGAGAACGTTCTGTGAAGCTGACAGTGCGGTTGCATTACGACTGCCACTAGAGCCAGTTCCAGGACGGCTAGAAATTCCTCTTTCGCGATCGGGTGTTTTGGCGGATGGGATGGCGGCTGATTTGGGCGCGCGGGTAGAACCGACAGAAGACATGGAAACAAGTGATGCTGCGGATGCCATCCCATCTGGATGTACGGGCAACCACGGTGCATTGGGAGCAGGAGGTGATAAGGCGTGGTCCCTCGACCTCGACTTGCGCAACTGCTGACCAAAGCTCTGCATGGACCCCGAGCTCAGCGGGAAGCTAGACGTCTTGCTGTTTGACGGTGAGTGCTCTTTGTCCTTCATCGACGAAATGGAAGGCGAGCGTGTCAGCTTGATGTTTAATGCATTAGAGAAGCTCCGTTGCTTCGAAGGCGTCTTAGTGACAGCAGGTGCGGTCTCAGGAGCGGAGTGGCTTCCGCGATTCACAGATTCGGGAGGATGGGAATCGTGAGAACGCAACACGGGATTCGATGTTGAGGGAGCCGAGAGACAGAGCGTGCGGTCCACATCACTATCGTCAGCCCCAGGAAAGGTAATACCGTATGAAGGCTGGGGAGGGGAGGGATAATTCGACAAGTCCTTTGGCAATGGAGGCATTTCGCATCCAGGGTGGCAATTATACATTCCAGCTGGTTCGTGCGGGAGCTGGGAAGCCTGAATGTAGTCTTGAGGGTTGAGATAGCTTCTCTGTAGTACGGAGAAGCGATGTGGTCTACTTGCGCGATGGAGGTGGAGGTAGTAACTTGGATGAAGATGGAGGGAGACGTGGATGAGGATGGAGATGGCCGGGGCTTTGGACCCCTCTGTGATGAGAGAGGAGACATCCTCGAGAGATATCGGGTGAAACATACTATATAATCCGTCGTCACTGTCTGGGATCGCCAATGTAGATCCGGATGTGTCATTGAAATCGAGCTCCAGAATTTCAGATGAATTGATAGTCATTGGTTTTTCTTCTGACGACCTATTCGTCGTTCACATTGTCACCAAGGTTGTGGTCGAGCTCTCTGAAACTGCCATAGAGGAAGGTGGGGTCGCGGGTTGTGCCACCAGCATGGAGGGTGTCTGGTTGAATGAGATGTTAACACACAAACATTGACACAAACACCGGCGAGAGGTTTAGGGCCCGTTCGGCTCCCCGGTCTTGCAAGCGTACGGGGCAGGGTAGGTCCCGTGAAACCGGGGAGCCGAACGGGCCCTTACCTGAGCTCCCTGAGTTGAGAGAGAGAGCCTGCGATTTATAGAAACTGTAAGATTCGCCTGTAGAAGTAGTACTCGGTGTACTATAAGTAACCCTGTGTGTAGGATACTTCCAACAATATTCTTGCGAACCTCGTCGGCATCCTTCGCACTATCAGCGGCAGGAAGTACCTCAGGTCCCCAGCAACCCTTAACATGTTTTCACATATTACCAGTTGAATGCGCATCCTTCTTGTCCAGATAGTGGCAGATTTTTACTTTACATCCCCGTGCACTGCATTTAAACTCGTGGACCCGCCAACCATCAATCATGAGGATCCATGGCATCAGGTCAAAGAAGGCATATATTGGTGAGGTCCACTCCTTCATTAAATGTGCTATAATATAATTAGCTCACATGAAAATCTTCAACCATTAAAACCTACTTAGCTCCTCCTCAGCAGTTTCGGCCTCCGGGCTTGACTTTGCCTCACCATTACCTTCTCCACCTGAGCTGAGGTTGATAACACTGGCATCCTCTTCCGCAGTTCTCATCACAATGATGCGTTGGCCCGTGGCCACAGAGGATGTCGAAGGCGATGATAGTACTGCCACTGAGCTATTGTTGTTGCTGCTGCCAGGTGTGTCCATGGCTCTTGCCTTTTTGGTGTGCTTCTCTGCCGTTTCTGCCCCAGTGGTCACATCATTCTTCCGCATCTTTGACAATGAGCTGCAGTCCAAGAGGGCAGCTTTGGCCTTTTCTGTTAACTTGGTAGCTCTCCTGGTTGTGTTCAAGAAGAAATTGAGCTGCATGGTGGTGAAACTGCGAGTGTTGGGTTTACAATGGTGGGGCTGCTGCCTGCATAGTCCAGAAGTTTTAGAGTTTGGGCTTCGTTTGACAGCTATATAGCTACTATGTACTTTGTTCTCCGACATCACATATTTTGACATATACCTGCCTGGTGGGTATGGGTATGGGTGTGGGTACTGCCCACCTTAACCCATACCTATACCCGCCGGCACATACCTGTATCCGTGACCCACGCGGGTAGTCCATACCCATGACATTGCCTAGACTCACAACAGATGGTGATGGCCTGACAGGTGCCCACAGGTCTTGACAGAACGTGACAGCATTTCCACAGCTTTGTGTAGTACTACCTCTAGAAGTGTACATAGTGTAGCATAGATTCCTAATGGCTTGGACTTGGACAAATTTTCCTTGATCAGGTCATGTGACTCACAACTGAGATGGGCGTGCTCTCTCAACAACTCTTTGCCACACCACTGTCACTAAACCTCGCTCCACTCATCAAAAATGAGTCTGCAACATCAGAAATAGCTTACCCCCTCAGACGCCAGTTGAGCAAACTTGCCACATCAAAAATGGACCCACCACATCAAAAATGATCCTGCCGTCTTAATAGTGCTGGACTATGGAGGGTGCACAAGGTAAATATAATATATATCCATGCATTTGTTGTATTTGTTCTCGGATGCCTGATCTGTAGCCCTGTGTCAGCGGCTGGCATTGTGGCCCCAGTACCATCCATCCATCCATCCCATACCTGGGACGTCCACAATGCCAATATGATTGCTGGACCACTCAAGGGTCACCATGGTGGTGTCACATCCATAGCTTTCTTGCCGGATGGCAAGACCATTGTGAGCATCTTGGCTGATGCCACTCTGCGAGTCTGGGACTTAGAAATAGGCAATGTGAGCCTCGCACCCACCTCCGAGGTCACAGGAAGGATGTGTCATCTATTGCTTTCTCGCCAGATGGAAAGCACATTCTTACTGGTCAGTGGACCAAACCCTGATATTATGGGATTCTGCTACTGGAGAGGTCAAATCTTCTGTGCATTGGACTATCCAATGATAGATTCTGTATTAGCACTGATGCACGTGAACAGGATTCGATCTGTACGGAAGAAGATGTGAGTACTCGACATGATTCTCACCATTGTTGACAACTGTCTGTGTCTTGAAGCACGACGCTCTGTTGGATGTGAGCAACTGGTTACTGGTTGATACCAGAGCTTGCTGCCAAGCGTCATCCCTTTTCATTTTACCACACCTCAGGAGATGCGATGCTTGGAGACTACTTGAGTTTCCTCCAGGAATAATTGTTTCGTACTCTGCGACTCAATGTGCTACATGCCTTCATTCTGCCTTGCTGTCAACTTGGTTTTCTTCCCTTTGAAGCTCCCGGTCTCACTGGTCTCAATCTCTTGTTAGAAGTCTCTGATACCAACTATGATGATGGAGGCTTTGGAAACCGAACTTCCCGAAGGACTGTTTGCCATGAACATGATGACAAAGTCCATGATTCTATTATTGAAGAACGTATCCAGCGCAAGTGACCTTACCGAATGCTTTTTATCCACAACATTAAGGCAAGTCATCGTTGAATGCAGGACTTGCAATGAAGTCTATGAATGTCTGTGCTGATGCCCCTTTGTTGATTTTATCAGTACGAGACTAATAGTGAAGATGTTCATCATTCGTTCGAAGAGCATGGTGAAATCAAAACTTTCTTTGATCTAATCGTGACTCGTGGAATGGTCTTCATCACCTATGTGAGTGACCTAAGGTGGTCCTGTTTTCTGGTACTGAGAATTTGTTGATGATTTAGTATGATCTAAGGGCTGCCAAGAGAGCAAGGGAATGTCTTCAAGGCTCTGAAATTAGTGGGTGACCTGTGGGTTACTATTCTCGTTGTTCAATCCAGAATCTGACATCAAGCTCGACTGTTTTGTTAGATTGATGTCCATTACTCCCTTCCTTGAGACGACCAGAAGCAAGGTGGTGGTGGTGGTGGTGGTAACGAGCGGGACAAAAACCAGGTAAGCCATACATTGTGCCTATGACCAAATCTCACTTTTGACCACATGTTAGCAATACCAGGGTTGTCTTATAGTGACACTGAAAGATTCTCGTCAACCGATTGATGATAATGAAGTCCAGCAGAAGTTCCAACAGTTTGGAGACATCAAGTTGGTGACCTCCATGAGCAATCACATGGAGTACATGGCTGTCTTTGTGACTTTCCCCAATATCTGACTAGTTATTCAGTCAATGTTATGTCAAATATTATGACATGAGGGTGAGAGCGTATGACATGTCCTTGGGTGACCCAACTCATTATCATTGTTAGAACTGTGACAAAGCTTTCAATCGGTTGCATCATCAAGGTTTGCAGGATGGTACCATAGATGCAACCACCTGCATAAACACAGAGCCAAGAGCAAGTATGCTATATTCATCATAGCACGTAGTTGAGTAGTTGCCCCATCATGCAGTTGCCTGCTGTGCCAGTTCCAGGGATGACGCCCTGGCCAGGTTTAGTGGAGGGCATAACAGATGCGTTGGATGTACGTCCTCTCTATTGTTGTTACTCATATCAAGCTCGTGTTTTGTTAGTTTCTAGCAACCTCTAGGCCACTTCCTGAAACCCTCTGCATCGCCTAGTGGGACTTTGGTCCCCCTTGTGAACTCCCCAATCCCAACACCCTGAGTGTGCACTGCAGAGTCATCCAAAGGATATCGGACTAAGTTCCCCTGTGAATGTAAGTCAATTCATCTCAATGACCACCCGTCCAGCCCAAGAGGATTTGTCTCAGCCTCATTCTCTTCTGTTCAGAGCCCGTGCTCTCTTCCGTCGTCCACAGGTGGTCCCACCCCAAGATGGTGGCGTGGCGATCGAGTTACACGAGAGCACCTGCTAGCTCAGAGTTATGTGTGTGGCACATGCACAGCGAGACTGCAAGTCAACCGCAGTCTATCGAGGAATGTACAAAGCAAGATGACGGCTGTGTTGCTGTTTTAATGCTTCGAATGTCATCGTCTCGGACACGTACGAATCAACTGCCAGATGTACGAATGTCCAATTTGCCACACATTTGCCCCAGGGCACAACCAGAGGAACTGCCCAGACCGTCATCATCTTTCCACCCCTCCTCCTGCCTCCTCCGTTGCTGCCGCTTTGCAGGAAGACCTCCCTGACTACGCCACCGACGACCCATATGACCACCATGCATATTCGCGTACTGGGACTCCCTCAGGGGATCGCTTCTAATGTGGTCAAGGTCTGGTGACTTGAATCTTGTGCGGGGGGTAATGTTACGTTTTTTCTCTACTACGTCGCGTCGCGCCTATCTTATCAGCCAAGCGCCCTTTACTGATAAGATAACTTACTCGTGTATTTTTAGACCTTTGACTTTCGACTCCTCTACAGTCAACAGGTCCGCAGTTCCATTGTTCCCCTTATTTGGATTACAATAGCGTTACCAATGTCTCAGTTCCCATTGTGTTACTTACGCGTCGAACAATGATCTCCCATTGTTCTCCATTTCATATCCTACTAGACTACCGCATATATAAACTGTAGCACACTCATGTACTTACCCCAAGCTATTCTACGTTGTCTTGCATTACCTGCTTGACTCTTAGTCGTCTGAACTCCAGCCTCACCGCTTCCGTTCGTCCTTGGGATAGACCTTGCTCGTCCCTTACCAGGACTCTGCAAGAATCCCTCTAGTTTGTTGACGAGGCTTGTCTTACGACAACCCACGTAACAGCCCCCCCATGTGTTGTAGATGATTCTGAGGATATGGGGGCAGGCCTGCATGAATGTTGCCAACTCGTGCTATGACATTTATGCAGGCCCCACTGTGTGTTGCAGAAGACTCTGAGGATATATGTGCAGGCCTGCACGAATGTTGCTGACTCATGCTATGACATTTATGCAGGCCCCCCTGTCTGTTGTAGATGGTTGATAGTTAGTGCTTATGTCAGACATGCATGCGGAAGCTTTGCGACTGGAAAGATCTGTCTTAGTCAGATGAACTGATGTGATAAGATTAGGATACTAACATAATTGCTTACTGGGTTGTGTGCCAGCTTGTGGCTTGCTCACACATTCTAAAAAACCTGCTGACCCCCTCAATCTGTCCCATATGATCATTCTTTGAAGAGAGACTGAAGTATAAAGGTACATACTGGGCTCTTGAGAGTAGATATATGTTTGAGAATATCTATATTTCTAGGAATTACATATTGCAGCTGAAACATGTATTTGTGACATCTATCCCCTGCAGATTTTTGCGCTGAATCCAGCTATCCAATCTTTAGAGTGATCCGTCACGAATTGAGTGAGTTATTGCAGATATACTGTATGCTACTTTGTGTGGCTATATTTTCCCAATTTGGGCTGGTGCCCTCAGTACTGCAAAGAGCTGTAATCTACAAAACAAGCTACATATCCATCCCAGGCCATGACTCACCAATACCATGAAATCAACACCAGAAGATTACACAGTACAATGGACCATGGTGAAGTTTTGATTGTGTAGTTTTGAGATTACTGCTTGGACATGGTGTACAGAATGACTAGGTGGTTGTTATATCTGTTCATGGTACTTCAAATGACTTGTCAGAATCTTGAATAACTCCCCTACCACTTCAGGTAACCCTTTTGACCAAGCTCTTAGCTTCATCTGTCTCTACTAAATGTTCAAGCTAAGAGCTACCCATCCCATGGATCATCACACCTGGGCTTGTCCCATAGGGCCAAGATGACATTGTCCCAGAAGCATCATGGGCTGTCCCAAAATCAATTTTGGGCATGTCCCAATGATGGTGGGCTTGCCCAATCAAGACTTCTTTTCTGTCACTGTCACAGGGTGTCAGGGGTCCCACTCTGAAAAAAAAGTAAAAATAGGCTATCCATAAGCCAATTTTGGAGACCCATTTATACTACTTGATATTAGTTAGCAGGCTGTATTCTATTGTTTTAGTTGAAAATGGACATAAAAGTACCAATTAGGCAATCCCAACATTCTAATATTATTACAGCATTATTCCTATAAGATTGGAAATTCCCCAGCACTATAATTAAATGAGGTGGAAATTTGTTAGTACTATAATTATATGAGCTTGGAAATTCTCTAGCATTATAATTAAGTGAGGTAGGAATTCACTAGTACTATAATTAAGTAAGCTTGAAAATTCCCCAGCCATATAATTATGTGAAGTTAAGAACAAACCAACTTAAAAAGTGTAGTGAAAAGTGTATCAAAACTCCACCCAAAAGTGTACACTTTTGTCTATCAAACCAACTTAAAAAGTGTACCAAAAAGTGTAGTAAAACTCCACCCAAAAGTATACACTTTGACTACCAAGTCAACTTAAAAAGTGTACCAAAAAGTATACACAAAGTGTAGCAAAACTCTGGCCAAAAGTGTACACTTTTGACAACCAAGTCAACTTAAAAAGTATACTGAAAAAGTGTACACAAAGTGTAGCAAAACTCCGGCCAAAAGTGTACACTTTTGTCTACCAAACCAACTTAAAAAAGTGTAGTGAAAAAGTGTACACAAAGTGTAGCAAAACTCCGGCCAAAAGTGTACACTTTTGTCTACCAAACCAACTTAAAACAGTGTAGCGCAAAAGTGTACACAAAGTGTAGCAAAACTCCGGCCAAAAGTGTACACTTTTGTCTACCAAACCAACTTAAAAAAGTGTAGTGAAAAAGTGTACACTTTTTGGCTATCCAATCAATTTACAAAGTGTAGTGAAATGGTGTACACAAAGTGTACCAAAACTCTGGTCAATAGTGTACACTTTTGTCTACTAATGAAGTGAAAAAGTATAGTGAAAAAGTGTACACAAAGTGTACCAAATAAGCAGGTGGCTGAAACCAAGTGACATTTTTCGCTTTTTGGATGATTATGTAATCAGAACTCCGGCCACTACTCCTACATTATTACCATTTTAAGCCTTGTTGGGAGACTTAGGAGATTATTCAAAACAAATAAAAAACATATAACTATCAGAAACACAATAACATGGATGTCTCATGGTGGGGGCATGTTACCAGTCATCATACCATGTGAACTGCACCAAATGTACTCACATTTAGAAGGAACACAAGAAGAAACAATGATTGTTCAGCAAATATCCTGTCATACCTTTGTTTCAGTCAAGTTCACTTGTATCCTTCACATGCAAACTGATGCAATCTCAACCAATTTTGACTTTTTTGACACTCATCTCCTTGTGCAACTACCAAAAATGCTAATGGTCCACACTTTTGCTAATCAACCACTACACTTTCCTACACTTTTAGCAGTCAACTACCAAAATTGCTAATGGTCCGCACTTTTGCTAATCAACCACTACACTTTCCTACACTTTTGGCAGTCAACTACCAAAATTGCTAATGGTCCGCACTTTTGCTAATCAACCACTACACTGTCCTACACTTTTGCTAATCAACCACTACACTTTCTTACACTTTTACTAATCAACTACAAAAAAATAAATTGTAGTCAATGTTTGTATTTTGACTATTAATTATGCACTAAGTTGTAGCCAACAACATATATAGTTGATGTCTACATTTTTGACTACTAAATAAAAGTGTAAGAAAGTATAGTGGTGGATTAGCAAAAGTGCGGAGCATTAGCATTTTTGGTAAATGATCAATAAAAGTGTAGGAAAGTGTAGTGGTTGATTAGCAAAAGTGTGGACCATTAGCAATTTTGGTAGTTGACTGCCAAAAGTGTAGGAAAGTGTAGTGGTTGATTAGTAAAAGTGTAGGACAGTGTAGTGGTTGATTAGCAAAAGTGCGGACCATTAGCATTTTTGGTAGTTGACTACAAAAGTGTAGGAAAGTGTAGTGGTTGATTAGCAAAAATTGCGAACCATTAGCATTTTTGGTAGATGATGAGCAAAAGTGTTGCACTGCCACTGCAAAAATCTCATGGCATGTCCAAAAATGCCCAAAATGCAATTGTGTGGACGCATATGCACATGCCTCTTGTGCACCATGGCAAACACGACCAAACAGACCACTTTGCCTACTATATGGGAAGTGGGCTCAACAACAACAATTGGTAGTCAGTCTTAACTAGTCATTAACTAGTAATTGGGATGCTAATGAATGGTCACAGACCCTATACAAATATTATTAATGGGTGCATTGTTTGGATGGGAGGTTAATAGCTAGATCACAGGTCTTGACCTAGTTACTTTTGTACAACGGGCGAAGACTAATGAATGGTCCCACGACATTATTTACCCAGGCTGACATGATGCATTCCTGTCTAGTGTTTGTTAGGTAGATCACTTTGGCTGTACACCTGATCGCTGGTAGTCAGTCTAGCTAGTGCTGAGGCTAATAGTTGGGATGCTAATGATAGACCTTGTTTACTACACTTTTGACCACATTTTTGACTACCATTTGATACACTTTCTGTACACTTTGGTTAGTACAATTTCTAAACTTATTTAGTACACTTTTGACCACATTTTTGACTATTATTTGGTACACTTGGTTAGTACACTTTCTAAACTTGTTTGGTACACTTTTGACCGCAATTTTGCCTTACCATTGTGTACACTTGGTTAGTACACTTTCTAAACTTGTTTGGTACACTTTTGACCGCATTTTTTACTACCATTGTGTACACTTTTGTGTACACTTTTGACTACTTGAATATAAGGATGTGACAGTACACTTTTTCTATATTCATGTGAGCTTTAGGGCAGGCTTGTGCTGGTGCTATGAGTGCTATAGTTGCTATTGTTGCTCCAATGGTTGACCTCTTTACTTTATGGAACTATAGTTACTTTTGTCACTATAGCAAACCATTAGAGAACTTTAAAGTGGGGACCTGTCTCTAAATGCTATGGTAACTATAGATGCTATAATTGAGTTTTATAGAACTATATTTGCTTCTAAAGTAAAGTCACCTTTTCCTGATGTAGCAAAGGCCAGCAACATTTGTGTGGGCCCGCCAATATGTACTCAGTAGTGTTTTAAAGTCCAGTTGCTGGACTGGAAAAAAACCGGCAACCGGACCGGACCGAGAACGGTTGCAACTGGACTTCGGTTGCCAGTTGCCTCGAAATTCTAAACTTCGGTCTAAGGTTGTCTAATTAAACATCCATTGACAACCGGTCCTAAAACTGGTTGCAACCAGTTGCAATCCAAACCGGTTCTACAGTACCCTACATAGTAGCTATACATGAAATTGTGAAAACTATGTGTGCATCATCCATTGCAGCTGCACATGAACACACATCGTGTGGACCTATGTCAAACATTGTGGCTGCGCACGAACGCGCGTCGTCTGGTAGATGCAGGAGATGGGGCAGGGAGAGCCACTGTCCACAGTACATGTGCACGTGTGATCGTTGTAGCTGCAACAGTAGTTAGTTATTAGTGAATAAAAATAAAAGACTATGTGTACATCAAATATTGCGGCTGCGCACGAACGTGCGTCGTCTGGTAGATGCAGGAGATGGGGGTGGAGAAGCTGGGAGAGCCACTGTCCACAGTACGTGTGCACGCATGATCATCATAGCTGCAACAGTAGTTAGTTGTTAGCAAACAAAAATAGAAAGAAAGAAAGAAAAAACTAGTGTGCATTGAACATTGTGGCTGTGCACAAGTGCACGTTGTCTGGTAGATGCAGGAGATGGAGGTGGAGGAGTCATGAGAGGTGCCATGATACATGTGCATGTGTGATTGTTGCAACTGCGAGAGTAGTTCGTTGTTAGCAAATAAAAATAGAGATAAAGACCTATGGTGCATGTTGAATTATTGTTGTCATTGCAGCTGCGTATGGAGCGTGTTCTTTCTGGGTACTGCGAGAAGTCATTGTCATTGTCATTGTCATTGTCGCCATCGTAGTTGTGGCTGCGTGTGGAGCCTGAACACTCATTGTGTGTGTGGATGGCGTGTGGTGGTGACAGGGTGGTGTGATTAGTTAAGACGTGATTAGGAAAATATTAGAAAGCGAGAATAATTACTAAAGAAAGCACCAAAGACCAGTTTGAACTGGTTCAGTTGCTGCCGCACTGCCACAGAGACTGGTTGTGAGCGGTTTCGGTCTGGTTTTTTTGGATTTAAGGATTTCAATAGAGCGGTTTAAGGCTGGTCTTGCCAAAATAGGCAAAAAGACTGGATCAAACTGGACTTTTAATCACTAGTACTCAGAGTCGGCTACAATACACAGGGGGCCCACATAGATGTTATAGCAAAGGCCAGCAACATTCATGCAGGCCCACCAATATGTACACAGAGTCTTCTGCAACACATGGGAGGGCGCACATAAATGATATAGCAGGAGTCAGTAACATTCATGCGGGCCCACTGATATATCATCAGAATCATCTACAACAGACAGGGGGGCCTGCATAAATGTCATAGCATGAGTCAGCAACATTCGTGCAGGCCTGCACATATATCCTCAGAGTCTTCTGCAACACACAGTGGGGCCTGCATAAATGTCATAGCACGAGTTGGCAACATTCATGCAGGCCTGCCCCCATATCCTCAGAATCATCTACAACACATGGGGGGGCCTACATTGATGTCGTGGGCAGGAGTCAGCAACATTTGTGTGAGCCCACCTCTATATACTCAGAGTAATGTACATGTGCCCCACCAATATTTCCAAAGGGGGCATTTACCATGCCTATATTTATTTCACGTGATTACGTATGTATTCCAAGTAGGCAATGTCACGGGTAAACCCGCGGGTGTGGGAGCTCATACCCGTACCTGTACCCATGATATACCCATACCCGTCATCACGGGTATGGGTTGAGCTGCGGGTAGGTGGGTACAGACCCACGGGTACAATATATTACAAGTCATTTTATTGATAAAGCTACATACACAGTAGCTGCGAGAGTAGTTAATTAGTTAGTAGCAACAGCTGCACATGGAGCACTCATTGTATAGAGTCATCATTGCTGCTGCACATGGAGCGGCTCGTGTCTTTGGGGTCGAGGTGTGCGAATTTCTCGTCCGAGGATGTCGCCTGCGACATATACTCGTTGAGTGTCATCCGGAGCTCTGCGATCATGCTGGAGCACTCTTCAGCTTTGCGATATGCCCAATGGGGCGCCGAAAGCTTTGAGGGTGTCCAGCTTGGCGACACAGGCGGATTTCGTAGCGTCTTCACCTTCTTCGGAGTAGAGCGAGTCCTCCCCCTCTTGGGGCATGGCAGGGAGCTTGGTCTTCTCGGCAGGGCATAGCGGTCGTCGGGTTTGCTGCAGGTATCATAGACATATTCTGTTAATGCGTGGGGGTTAGTTAGTGTTCGCCAGTATGGAAATAATGTGAGTTATACACCAACCTCGGTGTCCTGGACGAGCTTGTCGATGTCGCGAGGGAAGTGAACGGGGCGTCGATCTTCTTCACCCTTCTCTTCTTCGCCGGCCCCTCTGCAGGTGCAGCCTCCCTGTTGACATCCATCAGCAGTCTCCTCTCGCTCGTCTACCCGTTGACATATGCAGAGTCGAAGGCCATCACGCCATGCAGGTTCAGCCACGTTTTGAGTTTGACGCACGTAAGATCACCCCTGGGATCGGCGGGTATGTTCTTGCAGTATGTTGATGCGGAGATGGTGGTGGTGGACCTCGGGACTCACATGAGGTGAGTCACAATGCTGCGAGAACTCGTTGTCGTGGCTGTTGTACACACCATTTGTTGTGTTGTCCTTGGATTATGCTTGATAGCTGTATAAGTAGTTAGCCCTTTAACAAAGAAGAAAAAGAGAAATGAGCTCACATCATCGTATGAGCATGCTGGCGTTCGTGCTGGACCTGGTTCAACGAGGCTGTTCGAGTGAAGATGAAAAGATAATCGACACAAAATCGGCGTGTCAAAAGCAATGACTACCATAAATGGTATGTCAACCACCACACAATGCTTAATCAGGCCACGGGTACGGGTACGGGTTTTGGCACGGGTTACCAAATCCAGACCCGGACCCGTACCCGTAACCCATGCGGGTTACCCATACCCGTGCCATTGCCTAACAAGAACTCACCTCAAATGTCAGCTTGTAAATACCAACTCAAACTTGTGATGACATACCTGATTCTGCACCGTCTTGAGGACAGATCGGACAAGGAATCATTTGTGCTGTAGTTACGACTCAAACGTCAGCTTGTAAATACCCACTAAAACTTGTGATGATGTACCTGATTCTGCACCATCTTGAGGGATCGGATGAGAGATCATCTGTGCTGTAGTTAGGACTCAAATGTCAGCTTGTAAACACCAACCAAAAGTCATGACAACATACCTGATTTGAGATCATTTTGCACCTCATGGTCTGTCCCCTGCATGTGTTTGTGGTCGGGCATGCTTCCAGATGTGGTGCCTTGTCTGCTCACTCAGAACTGCAAGCATTCGGGGTTGTTAGTAGATATAAGACACTAATATATTAAGCCAACAACGGGGAGGGGACTCACCTGATGCTGCACGAGAATTAGGCTGTGGTGACCCATCATAGGCTGAAAAAACAAGTTAGAAGATATGTCATACTAGAACGGGTGGGGGTCCCTCACCAGTATGTGTTAACATCACGTCAGGTGGTTTCTCGGCATGACGGAGTCGTTTCGCAATGTAAAAACAATAGATAAACAAAGTGCTAATTGTGGAAGATGAGAAATGACAGGTAGACAACTTACATTGCCTTGGCATGTCCTTGTGCCTGCCCTCGTCATCTGTGTGGCCTGATTCTGAGCTATCAACAATGAGGGCAGTCCATTTGCTGCTGTCCTGTGTTGTTGTGTTGGTAGGGTAAGTACAATGTGCGATGGATCTTGTATACATTAGCTGGTGGATGTGCAATTCGGGTGTTGCATCGTTGTTGGCATCTGTAAGGCAATTGGAAAGCTTCACAGTGCATCGTGGTCAAAGGGTTTGAGTGGGCACTTCATCATCGCTAGAAATGGCCTGGATGCCAGCAGGTGATGTGGGGGCTCAGGCCTGCTACAGCTACATGCAAAACGTTAGACCACTTGGCCCTACACTTCCACTTAGGATTTTTGTTTACATTGTGGAGAAAATCAAATAAATATGGTAAGACACCTGGTCACTGTCACACTCAGATATACTGTGTAGCTCACTGCTCAGCATGATGCACTGAATGCTGAGTGTCCCACTTCAATCAGATTGTAAAAGACAGGCACAGCACCATGGTCCAGTGAGATCTGACCTAGCAAGGTTGACCTCCCTTGACATTGTGGTGTAGTCAGGGTTTCAACTCATCATTCTTGTGTCTCAAAGGCTGTACAGTAGATCCACACTCATCATTCAAGTTCCAGCTAAGCTTGTTGTAAACATGGTTATGATGGGGTACATTTGGCCAGGCTGTGAGGAAATGGTGGGAGCCTTTGCAAACAGATGTGGTACAACTCATAGATAATCTACCTAAATACTCTATGAAATGTTCTCACAAGTGACATCGTTCGTACACTCAGCTCATATTTCCAACACACCACCTCAAATGATAGAGCAAGTGAGCAATGACAATGAAATGAAATGCACCTTCTGAATAGTGAACCTACCACATGGCCCTCCCCATGGTCAGCATTAGTGTGGAGCACTCATCAACACCCAAACTCCACATCTCGATCAACAATGGGCAACTTCCAACATGCATCCGATCTTGATGGACGACTTATGAACCATGGTGTGCACTCAATCTTGATGAGCAACTTCTCTTCAGTCTCTGGTGACCTCTCAACAGGCAAATCTCAGCTTGCACCTTTTCAAAGGCGACTTTCGGCAACAATGCACCCCTTCAAGGTGACTTTCAACAACAGCAGCAATAACTGCAGGTTACGACACAAAATAACAGTGACGGCTGGCTTCGACCCTCAAACAGGCGAGTTACGAAGGGAACGGCAATGCAACAATGATATGATGGTGCAGTGACAACTACGATATGACAACGATTGAAGATGAATGACGACAGGTGATGAATGGCGAGTGATGAAAGGCAGCAAATATGACAAGAAAAGAGATAGAGGTCGTTATCGGCAGCAATCAGTGGTGATCAAGCTCAATCAAGAGTGATCAGTGGCAGGAAACTTCGCGAAAGTGTCATCAAAGTGGTTCTGCATCACTGGGCAGTACTGGATTAGCCTCCAAGCTAGGTGATCCATTTGTGTTGTAAACACGATTACAATCGGGTATGTTTGGCCAGGCTGTGAGGAAATGGTGGGAGCCTTTGCAAACGGATGTAGTACAACTTGTAGATAATCTACCTAAATACTCTATGAAATGTTCTCATGAGTGACATTGTTCGTACACTCGGCTGATATTTCCAACAAAGCTCCCATATACTAGTGTATCTGAAGGCTCAGTCACAGCAGCTATTGGCAGCAGGTGACAAGGATCTGGCTGCCATCCTTGCCTGTAGGTCCTAAAGTGAAGGATGTAGTTACTTTTATCTTCCCTCAGCCTCAGGTCCCACTGCTGCAAGGTGGCTCATTTCTGGGGAAATTGGATTCAGAAACACTACATTGGGGTTGAGATGCATTTTTACCCAGATAGCTGGACTGTGTATGTGGTGGCATGCCAAGATGGAGGAGTGTGGTTGGGCTTTTGTACCACAACAGACTTCAGGTCTTTCCTATTACCATTACTCCTGCATCCAGCTTAAGTGATCTGACTGGGGTGCATATAAGCATACATTGTAATGATCTACTCTTTACTGCTCATGGAATGTGATGATGATTTCCATAGGCATGATGGGCCTGCAGTTCCAAACTGATGAGACTTGTCCATTTGTTGTGCCAAGTTATGACAGCTATATTTGGATAAGCACTATTTGTACTACTCCACATGTAAACAAAAATCCTAAGTAGAGCATAGAGCAAAGCAGTCTAATGTTTTGCATGCAGCTGTAATGTTTCAAGTCAGACCATGGGTCCTCATAGGCCCTATGTGGGACTGCAGCTTGGCTTGGCCTATATAGGGCCTGAGGCTGGGCTCAATGCATTACTACAAGTTACCACCATTACTTGTATCAAGAGTATCCTATATAAATATTCAAATATAGATAGGTTTTTTAAGCTGTGGTGAGACAAGAATAGTTTTGCATTTTGGGATTATTCTTCATTATAATATAAGTCCACCTGCTGTGATATACATACCTTCTAAATACAACATGATGTGATCCAAGATGCAACCAAAGTTAGACAAAAGCAGATGAATTGGGCCATCCCTATACCTGCCATAGAGCTGCCCAAGTGCTCTTTGGGGAGTCTCAACACTCCCATACCCCTGCCATGGGACTGTCCAAGTGCTCAGGATTGCCCAAATCATGTTTGGACAATCCCAACACTCCCACATCCCTGCTATGGGACTGCCCACACAACATGTGGGCAATCCCAACACTCTTACATTCCTGCCATGGAACTCCCCAGAGAGCACTCGGGTAGTCAAAGGAGAAACTTGGAGGTGTAGGGATTGCCCAAAGACCACTTGGGCAGTCCCAAAGGAGGAACTTGGAGTTGTAGGGATTGCCCAATAATTTGGGAAATCCCAACACCCCCACATCTCTATCATGGGATTGCCCAAAGTGCACTTGGGCAGTCCTAGAAGATGAACTTGTAGCTGTTGGGATTTCCCAATTGATTATTGGGCAATCCCAACACCCCTATATTCCTACCATGGGATTGCCCAGGTACTTCGACCTCTGAACCTTCTTCTTCCAGAAGAGAAGTTACCAGACCCCAACCGACCCTCTTGCATTCTACCAGAGACCAGACCGCTCCATATCCCAAGGAGCTCGATATAGAAGATTGATTCCATCTCAGACAAGACGCTACTGAAGTACCCCCTGATTCTTCTACCGAAGACGAAAATCCTGACGAAGAGAACCCCTCCTCGACTGAAGAGAACGACCCCACCATCTCTGTTGACACCCCCATATATGATCCAAACGCTCGCTACGAACAACGAGTAGCTGCTTTAGGTCTTCCTCCGAAACCTAAACCAACCATCCCAAAGAACCCTCTTCCCCTGAAAACGACACCCACCATGACCTCCAAAGTCATGGAACTCAAGATCGGTACCCCATCATCCTTCGATGGAAATACCAATGATGCATCATGATGGTTCTACTCTGTCATCGCATACCTCAAACTCAATGAACAAATTTATGACTCTGACAAGAAGAAGATCATTGCCACCCTTAGTTTTATGAACAAAGGAACAGCTGCCTCTTGGGCTGAAGCCTGCTATGAGAAAGCAGCCTCCGATGGTGGATGGGGAACCTGGACCACCTTCTCTGCCAATTTCAAGAAAACATTCATCATTGCCAATTTCAAGAAAACATTCATCATTGCCGATGTCAAGGGAAACGCCCTTGCCAAGCTCACCACTCTTAGTCAACATCAGAGTGGCTCCCTCGAGAAGTACAACTCCAAATTCCACGTCCTGAAAAGTCGCTCAGGAGTCACTGATGAAGCAGCGCTGATATCCTGGTATTCTACCGGATTGGAACAACCCCTCGCCAGACGCATCCTTGGTATGGATACCATCCCTGAAACCTTAGACAAGTGGATCGCCAAAGCCAAACACTTCCACATCCAGAACCAGCGAATCAAGTCACTCCAGAGTCGATCCACCTTCATTCCCAGAAACCACTCCACTCCTGCTCGAGACCCTGATGCCATGGACATTGATGCTGTTAGACTCACCCCAGTCCAGCATGCCGAATACATGAAGAAGGGACTATGCTTTGTCTGCGGTAAACAAGGACATCGCTCCTCTGACCACAAGAACGGTCGGGCTCCTGCTAAGGGGTCCTTGACATCCTCAGAACCTGCTTTGAAACCAAAGAGGAACCCAACTCCCCTTCCATTTCCATTTCTAAGGTCTCTCTTGATGACCAGTCTTTTTAGATAGGAGAACCGACTCGACGTGGCCCCCTCCTAAAACTACCCCTGTACTAGTAGCTGAAGAATCATCAAAATCTATGTGCCTTCCCATTTCAATGTTTGCTACTAAGAATGGAAAAATCGTCAACACTCGAGCCCTCATTGATAGTGGAGCAGCTGCTTCGCTAATTGACCATCACTTCGCCCTCAAGAATCAACTTCCTATGAAATGACTTCCTGTACCCCTGAAACCCTATAACACCGATGGATCCCCGAACATAGGAGAAGTTATCAAATTCTCCACTACCCTGACCCTCCGCATCGGAGAATATGAGATGGAACAAGAACTCTATGTTATGAACTGTGGAAAAGAGAACCTGATCCTTGGACTTCCATGGTTGAGACACACGAACCCAACCATCAATTGGGCAGCTAACACTGTCACATTCCCCTTGCGAACTCCTTCTCCTTGACATGATACCCCTGAGGCCATCTCCCAATGATACCTCATCCGATACCTCCAGATCGACCCTGAACGACATCTTGCTCAGATGATCAGAAAGAAACTCGACCCCACAGTCCGAGACTTTCGCAAGACAACCTTTGCCACTGAACTTGCCCAAAAAGATGCTGAACCTCAAAAAGAAAAACCAACCCTTCCTCCTGAGTTTGCCGAATTCGCTCAAGTCTTCGAAAAGAAGGCTACTGATCACGTCCCTCCTACTCGACCCTTTGATCATGCCATTGATCTTGATAGTGAATTCATCCCAAAGATAGCCAAGACTTATCATCTAAATCCGAAAGAAGAAGAACCTTGCAAGGAATTCATCAAAGAACACCTCGAAACTGGCAAGATATCTCCCTTGCAATCCCCACAAGCTTCTCCATTCTTCTTTGTCCCTAAGAAGGACGGATCCCTCCGACCCTGTCAGGACTATCAATACCTGAACTCCCACATGATCAAGAATGCCTACCCTGTCCCTCTCGTCTCTGATCTCATCGACAAACTGAAAGGTTTGAAGATTTTTACCAAAATGGACATCCGTTGGGGATACAACAACATCCAGATCAAACCTGGCAACCGCTGGAAGGCTGCCTTCATCACGCCTTTCGGTCTCTTCGAACCCAACATCATGTTTTTCGGCCTTTGCAACTCTCCCCCGACGTTTCAGGCATTCATGAATCATATCTTCACTTCAGGTAACCCTTTTGACCAAGCTCTTAGCTTGATCTGTCTCTACTAAACGTTCAAGCTAAGAGCTACCCATCCCATGGATCATCCCACCTGGGCCTGTCCCATAGGGCCAAGATGACATTGTCCCAGAAGTATCATGGGCTGTCCCAAAATCAATTTCGGGCATGTCCCAATGATGGTGGGCTTGCCCAATTGGGACTTCTTTTCTGTCACTGTCACGGGGTGTCAGGGGTCCCACCCTGAAAAAAAAAAGTAAAAATAGGCTATCCAGAAGCCAATTTTGGAGACCCGTTTATACTACTTGGTATTAGTTAGCAGGCTGTATTCTATTGTTTTAGTTGAAAATGGACATAAAAATACCAATTAGGCAATCCCAACATCCTAATATTATTACTGTGGGACTGCCCAATTACCAACTGGGCAATTCCATATTCTCTATATCTGTTGTGGGACTGCCCAACTACCTTATGGGCAATCCCAACATCCTCAAATTATTTCTATGGGATTGCCCAATTACCAACTGGGCAGTCCCACCACCTACATATCTATTGTGGGACCACCCAAACACCTATTGGGCAATCCCAATATTATTGTTGTGGGACTGCCCAATTACCAACTGGGCAATCCCATGCCTTCTATATCTGTTGTGGGACTGCCCAACTACCCTGTGGATAATCCCAACACCCTCAAATTATTTCTATGGGATTGCCCAGTTGGTAACTGGGCAGTCCCACCACCTACATATCTATTGTGGGACTGCCCAATTACCAACTGGGCAATCCCATGCCTTCTATATCTGTTGTAGGACTGCCCAACTACCTTGTGGGCAATCCCAACACCCTCAAATTATTTCTATGGGATTGCCCAGTTGGTAACTGGGCAGTCCCACCACCTACATATCTATTGTGGGACTGCCCAAACACCTATTGGGCAATCCCAACATCCTAATATTATTGTTGTGGGACTGCCCAATTACCAACTGGGCAATCCCATGCCTTCTATATCTGTTGTGGGACTGCCCAACTACCTTGTGGGCAATCCCAATACGGGGTCCATGGCTGGCTACTGCCGACTGTGTTTTTGTGTTTACAGCATTTCCGCATACTTATGAAAACGACTATAAAACATAACATTAGAACATTTTTGGGTGGAAGATTTAATTCAAAATTATGTAGTACTGATCTATGATCTATATTAAAACTATACTAGATACTTATACAAGGGTGGAAAGGATGTGGAAGTGTGGTGTAGCAAAAATGAGTAAATCTCCTACATAGATGAACTAGCTATTGGTGTTCATACATTGTCCCATATCTCCGCTTCACCTATCAGAATTTTCCCACGCTCTATTTCTTATCTATAATGCTCAGAACTCACTTAATTCTTTATGGATGCTTCTGAGACTATTGGCCCATGACTATATAGATGTCAGAGAGGTACTCCAACTTTCTGATCTAAATAATATAAAGATGTGGCCATGTAGGGACCTTATCAGTAATTCAACAGAGATTGGGTGATCAGCTGAGTACTACAGGATATATGGAGCTGATCCTGGATGTAAAAGTCACACAGGAGTGTATATGAACATATCTTAGAAGGGCTATACATGTCTGGATGAGACTATATAGGTGAAAATACATGAAATAGAGTGAAATATACCCTTCTGTATACATGCTGATTGACCAAAGTTGTCAATGCATCTGACATTGTGAATGAGTCATGTCATATCATACCTACACTAGGATTATACTGCCCTGAAGAGATATAGGCAGGAAACTTAAGTTTCAGCAGGTAGGGGGATAGGAGGAGACATAGAGGTAGAGCTACAGAGAGTCATCCTGTTGCCACAGGCTTTTGATATATTTCTTACATAGTAAATATACACCTGGGAATACCATAGCACCTGTATCTTGCCTGAAGAATATATCCATATGTTTAATTTTATGTTTTTAGGAGGCTATGATCTTTTTACCTACACTGGACACTTTAGGAGCTTAAGCTTCTTCTAGAAAACATTCACATAACTTCTAAGTAATGTTTGGAACCCTCCTAGACACTCTTCTATTAAAATACCAAAATTCTAGACCCTTTTTATTATGTTTTACACCTAAATCATGTCCCAGAAAGCTCATTTGGTTCAAATAAACTTATATAAGCAGTCAATTATGTTCTATTATGTACTAGGGTACTAAACCACTACATATGTTGCCACCAAAAGCAAGGGAGCAAGGGTGGTAAAGCAGAAAAGGCTGAGGAAGGGGGCTAGGGGCTGATATGTTATATTAACCAAAAGTGGTAATGTGGTGGGAGTAGTGGCGCTTTTTTGCTTACATAAGCACCCAAAAAAGCGGTGGCAGTACCTACCAGCCACAGCAGCCACAGCCACCTCTCAGCCACCAGCTGAGTTTGAAGAAATTTCAACCATCTAGCTCAATCAACCCATTGCTACTCATCACACAATAAAAAACATATGAAAAAGTGGTAGCTTATGATCTGTGACATGTACATAGCCTAATCTACAAACTTAGAAGAAAAACCAATCAAATGTGGTGGAGAAATGAGCTGCTAGAGCTTGAAACATGTGTGGGAAGATTAGATAATGAAAACTCTGGCCTGATTTGGATATGTTTTGGGTGTTTTGACAAAAGGAAGTGTCTATTATTATGTTGTGGCTGTGATATCCCTTTTGGTATTCAAAAAGCGGAGCAATTACATAATAATAGACTATCTAATCATAGGTGATCTCACAACATAGATCAGTGCCTCAAAACATAAAAAATGGAAATTAATATACCAATGGGAAGGAGAAGCAGTGCTGGAGGCTACTCACAATTATTGATAAAGGGAAGCAAGGAGGACCCTCACCAATTATGCAAAACTCTCTATCTACAGTAGCCACAGATTATGCACAACTCTGCCAGGGTGTGGTGGATTGGCCCGGTAGGGTCCTGACATGACCATATCCCGCATACTAGGGTGCACATTTGCTCATACGTGTGTGCTTTGAGTTGTCCGTGTCGGCGTGGCAGGTTCACAGGATGGGTAGGGCATTTCGGGCGCTTCATAGGCTGTGTGAATGGTTCAGGTGCGTTGTTGCATAGTTTACGTGTGTACCAGTGGTCTTGATGCACCTCATCTTCAGTGACGGTGCTGTTTCGACTCATTTCGAGTCGTGGCTGGTGCCGCTCATTGCACCATCATCACCGCTTGCTCCCCCATCTCGTCCACTGCTGTCTCCATCACTTGACATGGTTCTGCCATGACGGCTTGCAGTGGCGTTGTCTTCTGTGGCCTTGGTTGCACTCAGGTTGTGCACCACTCGTGTGGCAGTCGTGTGGTTGGGCAGTTGTTCTGGGTGGTTAAGGACTAGTGGAGGAGGCTCTGGGGGTGCTTGCAGTAAGTCGGCATTGATGTTTGGAGTGTGCTGATCGTTCTCGTTGACATTCGCCGCCAATCGCACTTGCTCCCTTGTCGTCCTTCCTCCTCATCGATCGGTGCCTCTTTGCACATTTGCATGGTGCCCTCCCTTTGTCATATCCATGTCTGGACCCCTATTCCCGAGTCCGGCCTCACTCACGCATCTCTGGCCTCACTCACGCATCTCCAGCCTCACTCGCGCATTCCTGGCCCCGGACTCAACCCCAGTCCTGTTTAGGTATAGTTCTTGATTAGTGAGCATGGCAATGCCTGTCATCGCTCCATTCTGTCTCCGATGTATATTTCATATCTGGCTTTTCGTATGTTTCCTTGTCCCGGTCCTGTCTTACTAATTACTGCGCTTCTGACTTCGTCTTACTAATACCTGACTCATCTCCCGGTCTCCGGATTACCAGACTGCGCTTTGCTGTGTTCCCTGTCTAGTATTTAATCTGTAGATACTTGTCCGGTAGTCCTTAGTCTGAAATCAACTTAGTCTCTTCTCCTGTATCTGTCTAGACTGGAGTCTACGCAAGGGATCAACTCTCCGCCTTGAGTAGTTGAATCCAAAGCAGTCTACCCCTTACTTCTGTTCTCTGTATGCTACCCCGACCGGAGTTATATCCGGACTCAGCCGGAGAAGACCCGGACTTGACACCCTTGTTGCATGCATGGGCTCACTCTGCTTGAGCCTTGACTTGGCTTCCACGTGCATTCGTGCTCCGGCGCTGGTGTCATTAGAGCCGCTCGCACTACCACTCCATTCCCCCTTGAATCAGGCTACCCTGTCAGAATTATCAATAATACAGTGACTACTGTAGATAGGTAGTTTTGCATAATTCATGACACTGCTCACTATGAGGAAATTATACATAATTATGCATAATCTGAGATAGGCAATGGCACGGGTATGGGTAACCCGCACAGGTTACGGATACGGGTCCGGGTCCAGATTTGGTAACCCGTGCCAAAACCCGTACCCGTACCCGTACCCGTGGCCTGATTAAGCATTGTGTGGTGGTTGACATACCATTTATGGTAGTCATTGCTTTTGACACGCCGATTTTGTGTCGATTATCTTTTCATCTTCACTCGAACAACCTCGTTGAACCAGGTCCAGCACGAATGCCAGCATGCTCATACGAGGATGTGAGCTCATTTCTCTTTTTCTTCTTTGTTAAAGGGCTAACTACTTATACAGCTATCAAGCATAATCCAAGGACGACACAACAAATGGTGCGTACAACAGCCACGACAACGAGTTCTCGCAGCATTGTGACTTGCCTCGTGTGAGTCCCGAGGTCCACCACCACCATCTCTGCATCAACATACCGCGAGAACATACCCGCCGATCCCAGGGGTGATCTTACGTGCGTCAAACTCAAAACGTGGCTGAACCTGCATGGCGTGATGGCCTTCGACTCTGCATATGTCGACGGGTAGATGAGCGAGAGGAGACTGCTGATGGATGTCGACAGGGAGGCTGCACCTGCAGAGGGGCCAGCAAAGAAGAGAAGGGTGAAGAAGATCGACGCCCCGTTCACTTCCCTTGCGACATCGACAAGCTCGTCCAGGACACCGAGGTTGGTGTATAACTCACATTATTTCCATACTGGCGAACACTAACTAACCCCCACGCATTAACAGAATATGTCTATGATACCTGCAGCAAACCCGACGACTGCTATGCCCTGCCGAGAAGACCAAGCTCCCCGCCATGCCCCAAGAGGGGGAGGACTCGCTCTACTCCGAAGAAGGTGAAGACGCTACGAAATCCGCCTGCGTCGCCAAGCTGGACACCCTCAAAGCTTTCGGCGCCCCATTGGGCATATCGCGAAGCTGAAGAGTGCTCCAGCGTGATCGCAGAGCTCCGGACGACACTCAATGAGTATATGTCGCAGGCGACATCCTCAGACGAGAAATTCGCACACCTCGACCCCAAAGACACGAGCCGCTCCATGTGCAGCAGCAACAATGACTCTATACAATGAGTGCTCCATGTGCAGCTGTTGCTACTAACTAATTAACTACTCTCACAGCTACTGTGTATGTAGCTTTATCAATAAAATGACTTGTAATATATTGTACCTGCGGGTATTAGGCAGTGGCACGGGTAAACCCACGGGTGCGGGAGGTCATACCCGTACCCGTACCGTACCCGTCACGGGTTGGTACCTGCATGTGCGGGTATGGGTTTTTGCATGGGTCAGTGGGTAACAACCCGCAGGCATACCCGTCGAGGGTATACCCACGGGTACGTTGTATATTGTGTAGTCTACCTACAACATTATTACTACTATTTTATAATGAGAGTGGGATCACTGAGAAACGACTGGGTGGGATCTGATGGTGGTGGACGGGCTTGGTCTCCGAGACGCTGTGCCGGTGATGACGAGTAGGAGGGGGTAGAGGGGCATGATGACGCCGAGGGTTGCGAATTGGAACAGGACGCCGACGGCAGCAGGGGTGCGAAGGAGGAAGGACCATTTCTCACGAGCAGCCTCGACGAAAGGGATGATGGACAGCACCGCAACCATGGTGAGCACCTCCGCGAGCAAAGGGCAGGAAGACGGGTCCATGAGCGCGTGGAAGAAAGAGACCATGCCGCAGATGATCTTATCGGCGTCTGGTCTGTTTGTGTATGGTAGGCGGAAGGGGCCCAAAACGAGTGGGTGGGGTCAAAAACGAGGGGGCAGGGTCCAAAGCAAGCGGGTGGGATCAAAAGTGAACGCAAGGGGGGGGGGGGGGAGAACTGGTTCTGATAACGATCAGTGCACTGATCTTAAAGATCTAGTGGCAACTGATGTGTCTCAAGCCCCAGGTCCTCGCATCACCCCGAAACCTATGTCGCACCTCAAAACTGAAAAACGAATGGGTGGGGTCCAGAGTGAGTGTGTGCGGTCCAAGTGATGGACGACGTACCATTCATCATCCTCTCTCCCTGGGACTCACACTCGTGGCATGGCTGGTCGTTGATGCCCAGTGGCATACTACGTGTGCATCCTGAGTGTTGAATTTGTGGGCCGTGGTCTTGTGCATAGTGGGTTGGCTGTGTGCAACTCGTCGTGGTGGTTACCTTCTCATCGTCATGGGGGCTACATTGTATCATGTACGCACCATTTGTTGTGTCGTCCTTCATCGTCGTGGTGGCTGCATCATATTGCGTGTGCACCATTCGTTGTGGTTTTGTATGAGCATGCTGGCGTGCGTTGTGTCGGTTGTGCTGGACGAGGCTGTTCGAGTGAAGATGAAAAGATAATCAGCACAAAATCGGCATGTCAAAAGCAATGAACTACCATAAATGGTATGTCCACCACCACAAAATGCTTAATCAGGTCACGGGTACGGGTACGGGTACGGGTTTTGCACGGGTTACCAAATCCGGACCCGGACCCGTACCCGCAGGTACCCGTACCCGTAACCCGTGCGGGTTACCCATACCCGTGCCATTGCCTAGCGGGTATACCCTCGACGGGTGTACCCGTGGGTCTGTACCCACCTACCCGCAGCTCAACCCATACCCGTGATGATGGGTACGGGTATATCATGGGTACGGGTACGGGTATGAGCTCCCACACCCGCGGGTTTACCCATGACATTGCCTAGATACACTGCATGCCCTTGTGGGCTCGACCATACTTTTGGAACGATGTCCGCTCATCCTTAGCAGACTCATCAATGAAGACGAGACTGTTTGGATCTGGGACTTCAGCACCGATACGGTTCATATAGAGAGCATGCAACTCTTTGTTTCGCTCTAATGCAGGGGCAGTGACAACCTTGCGGGTGATGTGCAGTTGTTTCACAGCACGAGCGAGGGTCGAAAGGGAGGCATGAACACCTTGTTTGGCAAATAGTTCTTGTTGGAGTTCATCGAGATAGATTGTGTGGGAATGATCAATGACAGTCTGGATAAAAACAAGGTTGCTTTGGCTCAAGAGACGAGGATGCCTGCCAACACGAGAGTATCTGTAAGGGTTGCTGACAAGACCATAGTTTGAGAACAGAGAAAGAGTTTTGTATACAAGAGTTTTTTTGATGGCCAAGAGATCACATATTTGCTGGACACTGTAGCTGTCATGGTGTAGAGCTGGTATACGGGCATTAAGGTCCTTGGAGATGTTGTATGAAGGCATTCGGCGGGTGGAGGAGCACACTCAGGTTTCGAACTTCCCACTAAGGTGCTTATGGGATCCATGGCTGGCTATTGCCGACCGCATTTTTGTGTCTACAGCATTTCTGCATACATATGAAAAGCACTGTAACTTCAGGGCTGGTGGTAGATAAAGAAAGAAATAAAGAAGGGCCGCTGCAGCGACGAACTCATGCAAATTCTCCTGGGGTTCTCCAGATGCCTTGGTATCAATTGAGAGGTACCATGTTAACCCCACTCAGCTTCCCCGAGAGACCCTGTAAGCTGGTTAGTTATCGGTGAGTAACTTGTGTGTGCCGAATGTGCGGACAAGGTGAGAGGATTGGGATGGAAGTCCTATGCAAGGGGCCCACAAGAGTGGGCACCCATTGATGATGACAAGACAACTGGGATGACGCAAGGGGCCCACAAGAATGGGCACCCATCGACAACGACCAGGCGAGATGATCGGGACAGAAGTCCTATGCGAGGGGCCACAAGAATGGGCACCCATCGACAATGACCAGGTGAGACGATCGGGATGGAAGTCCTATGCGAGGGGCCCACAAGAGTGGGCACCCATCGATGATGACAAGATGACTGGGATGACGTGAGGGGCCCACAAGAATGGGCACCCATCGACAACGACCAGGCGAGACGATCGGGACAGAAGTCCTATGCGAGGGGCCCACAAGAGTGGACACCCATCGACAATGACAAGGTGAGAAGATTGGGATGGAAGCCCTATGCAAAGGGCCCACAGCACCCATTGACAATGACAAGACAACTGGAATGACCTTGAAGTTCAGATTTTATATTGGCTCAAGAGACGAGGACGCCCGCCAACACAAGAGTATCTGGAAGGGTTGCCGACAACAGAAGAGTTGTTTTGATGGCGAGATCACATATTTGCTGGACACAGCAGCCGTCATGGTGTAGAGCTGGTATATGGGCCTTGGAGACGTTGTATGGAGGCGGGTAGAGGAGCGCACTCAGGTTTCAAACTTCCCCACTAAGGTGCTTATGGGGTCCATGGCCGGCTATTGCCGACCACGTTTTTGTGTCTACAGCATTTCCACATACTTATGAAAAGCACTGTAAGATGTGTTTCATATGTTTGCTTCATCTATTAAAATATTCCCACACTCCATTTCTTATCTATATTGCTCAAAGCTCACTCAATTATTTATGGATACTTCTGAGACTATTGGCCCATGACTATATAGATGTCAGAGAGGTGCTCCAACTTTCTGATCTAAATAATATAAAGATGTGGCCATGTAGGGACCTTATCAGTAATTCAACAGAGATTGGGTGATCAGCTGAGTACTACAGGATATATGGAACTGATCCTGGATGTAAAAGTCACACAGGAGTGTATATGAACATATCTTAGAAGGGCTATACATGTCTGGATGAGACTATAGGTGAAAATACATGAAATGGAGTGAAATATACCCTTCTGTATACATGCTGATTGACCAAAGTTGTCAATGCATCTGACATTGTGAATGAGTCATGTCATATCATACCTACACTAGGATTATACTGCCCTGAAGAGATATAGGCAGGAAACTTAAGTTTCAGCAGGTAGGGGGTAGGAGGAGACATAGAGGTAGAGCTACAGAGAGTCATCCTGTTGCCACAGGCTTTTGATATATTTCTTACATAGTAAATGTTAAGTCCGGTTCCTCCGGAGTTATCGGAGAAGCGGAGGTAATAGGAGTATACGCGAAGGGGGCGGAATGGACGTTGGCTTCAACTTGTGTGTTGCGCCCTTGCCGCGAGTTCTTGTCCAAGTATTTACGGAGGAGCGGAGTGACGGAGGAGATACGGAGTTGGGTCAGAGTGACGACAAGAAGTCTTGCTTCAAGTGTTGAGCAGAGGGAGATTAAGGAGTTGGATTAGGAGAAGGTCAGACTGAGTTGAACAGGAGGAAACTAAGTTGATATTTGAACTGCAGATTACGAAGTACAAGTCAAGCTTTTAAACTACAACGGAGAATGACCAATAAAGGAAAGTAGCTACGATGACAAGTAAACACAAAGGTATCCGGAGAGCCGGAGTTATCATAATTAGAAAGAGGGAGTCAGAATAAGTCAGAAGGAGTTGAAGGGAGTCATAGGGAGTCAAGGGGAGTCAATACAAGTCGAAAGGAGTCATGAGGATTGTACTAAACCAAAGTGAGACGAAAGGTGACAGGGCTGTCAGAAAATGTCGAGATAGAATGGAGAAATGTAAGCAGAAATAGTAAGCAAGATAGGAGTAGTCACAGGAGATAACCCGGAGGAGCGGAGATGAGACAAGAGCGCTGTATGAGGTCCGGAGATGGTCCGGAGGTCCGGAGAAGTCGCGCGCGGCACGGGATATGACAATATCCCCCCCTTAGGCCCGAACCCTTGAGGGCCATATGTGGGTGATCGTCCGACGGAGGTTTGCGGCGGAGTTTGAAGCGGAGCGCAAAACCGGTATAAAGATGTTCAACGTTGTCTGAAAATTTTCAACAACTCTTATCCTCCGAATAACACCATGTCCGATGCCTTCGACTTAAACAATATCACAACGTGGACGGATGACTTGCTCCAAGAGCATGAAGATGACAGCGACGAGCTGTTCGGAAAGAAGGCTGCAGAGCGTCGGAGGCACGTGAAAGTGAAGAGGGCTGCGGAAGAGGCTGAGAGGAAGAGGGTTGAAGAAGAGACGTGAAAGAGGGCCGAAGAGGAGGCGAAAAGGAAGGCTGAGGAGGAGAAGAAGAAAGCCGAGGAGAGATAGGCGGAGGTCGTGAGGAGGGTGGAAGCCCTGCGGTTGGCGAAGGCAGCGGAGGAGCGGAGGGCTTCGCAGGGGGCTATGGGTGTAGCGGAGACGGGTGGACTTATGCCCTGCGAGGGTTGCGAGGCCGCGAGTGTACCCTGCACCATGGAGAAGGCCGGGAGTAGCAAGGCCACGGCGTGCGATCGGTGCTGCCATGTCAAGATGGCCTGTCGTAGGCTCGGTCAAGAGAAGAAGGAGCGCCGGAGAAAAAGGGAGGAGCCTGCATCGCCGCGTGGACAGAAGAAGAAGCAGGTGCGGACCGGCAGTCCGTCGGAGGACGAGGCGGAGGCAGACACGGTTGACGCCATCGGTGCGTTGACCGCAGCGATCGTTGGGTGGACGGAGGAGGCGAGGCTACTCGGGAGGAGAACGAGAGGTACCACGTGGCCCTCCTCTCCATGATGGGCGAAATTGCCCAACACTTCCATGTAGGGGAGGAGCCTCAGGAGCAAGAGGTGATGGAGGAGGATGTGGCGGAGGAGTAAATAGTTTTTGTACTTTTTGTTTTCTTGTCGAATGTATTCCGGGACTCCGTCATATCGCCACATGCGGTCCGGGTTTAGTGGGATAACGAGTGTGAAAGTTTTCGACTAGTTCCGATGCGTGTCCGAGCTCCGTCGCTAATAGCCATGAGGTTTCTTCGTCAGTCCCTTCGTAACCGGCCCAGCGGACGAGGTAGAGGAGTTGACAGTGCCTTCTCCGGCAGTCAATCTTTGAATCAAGGATTTCTGAGATTTCGAACTCGGGTTCGCTGTCTACTTCAACCAGAGGTGGCAGAGGTTGAGTCCGGTTAGGAATGACGTTGGGGACTGAGGGTTCTAGTTGGGAGACATGGAAGACTGGGTGGACGGAGTGCATAGAGTCAGGCAAGTGAAGAGTGAATGAGTGGGTGCCGACTTGAGTGATGATAGGATAGGGGCCCAGGTTCTTCTCGGACAACTTTTTTGAAGGTCGTGTGGATCGGAAATATTTGGCTTTGACGAAAATGAGATCTCCGACCTTGAAGTCTGGTGCCGGAGTTCGTCTGGCGTCAGCCGGACCTTGATAATGTTGTTGAGCCAGAGCCATTTCTGAGCGGAGTACTTGGTGCAATTCTTCTAAGTCAACAGTGTATTCGCGAGCACGGGCGGAGGTGAGATCACGTTCCGGATGAACGGAGATGTTTGGGTGATATCCCTTGTTAGCGAAGAAGGAGATACTCCAGTGGTGGCACTCGGAGCATTGTTGTAGGCGAATTCCGCTAGGGGTAGAAGTTCCGACCAGTTGTCTTGCTGGTAGTTGCAATAGATCCATAGGTATTGTTTGAGTGTCTGGTTCATACATTCGGTTTGACCATCGCCTTCGGGGTGATAACCGGAGGTGAAGTGTAGGCGAATGTCGAGGGCTTTACCGAGTGAGCGGAAGAAATGGGAGACGAACTCGGAACCACGGTCGGAGGTGATGTGCGATGGAACTCCATGTTTGGAAACACGTGGAGCAGGAATAATTTGGCTAGTTCTGGAGATGTGATGGTGTCGTGCGTCGGAATGAAGATGCATTGTTTCGAGAGTCGGTCGACGACGACTAGGATGGCGGTGAATCCGGAGGATGAGGGAAGTTGTTCGATGAAATCCATAGAGATGGAATTCCAAGGTTTCTCTGGGACAGGGAGTTGCTTCAGGAGACCATACGGGCGATGCCTAGGGACTTTGGCACGAGCACAGGTGGTACAGGAGCTGACGTAGTCTTTGACGAATGTTCTGATGCCTGGCCAGGTATATTCGCGCCGGATGAGCTCTAGAGTGCGATTTTGGCCAAAATGACCGGATAGGGGGTGATCATGTTTGTACCGGAGTACGCGGAGACGAAGATCGTTGGCTTCTGGGACGTAAATGTGATCGTCAAGACGTAGGAATCCTTCAGAGTCCATGGTCCAGCGAGATTCAGATGTGTCAGCGAGGTGGATCGAAGCCAATGGATCGGAGGGAAGGGCGGAGAGGATATCTTGGTGGAGCGTCTCGATGTCAAACAGCGAGCTTGCGTGGAGGACTGGGTGCGCGAGGATGGTAGCTCGTAGGGACGAAGCGAGTTGCTCCTGGGTAAAGACCGGGCGGAGGTTGTGAGGGTTGACTTGAGCGTAGTCCTTATCCCCCTCTTTGGGGTAGACGTCCCAGCGTCTAGTGAGGGCATCGGGTTTAGCTCCGAGTTTCCCAGGACGGAAACGAATGATGAGGTTGAATTGGGAAAGGTACTTGGACCACCGGGCTTGATGGCGAGTGAGGATTTTGGAGGTGGAGAAATACTCAAGGTTCTTGTGGTCCGTGACGACGTCAACCGGAGTTGCAGAGCCTTCGAGGTAGTGTCGCCAGGAGCGGAACACTTCGTGGATGGTGAGAAGTTCTTTGTCATGGGTATCATAGTTGAGTTCCGGGGGTGTGAGAGTCCGGGAGTAGAACGCGACCGGACAAACCTCGTCATCCTGGCAGCGGATGGAGAGGATGCCAGCAATGGCGTAGTCGGAGGCGTCAGTCTCAACAATGATAGGGGCATCTGGAACCCAATGAGTTAGAATGGGAGCGGAAGTGAAGGCGTTCTTGAGGCGTCGGAAGGCAGCGCGACAGTCGTCGGAGAAATTCCATGGAGTATTCTTCCGGGTTAAACGAGTGAGTGGGACAACGATGTCGGAGTAGTTGAATATAAAGCGACGGTAGAAGTTGGCAAAACCGAGGAATGATTGGATGTCTTTGACCTTCCGAGGTTCCGGCCAATCTTGAATGGCGGTGACTTTCT
>MU123873.1:0-66832 GCA_014904935.1 Melanogaster broomeanus | reverse complement strand
CCCATGCAGACCCTGTTGGGTGGAAAATTGTGCGTGAATTTGCCACCACAGAAATGAACTTGCCCGAAGTGGAAGCTCGTTTGGCTGCCCATCTTGGGGATCGCTATGTTGACGTGGATTGGCGACCAGCTCTTGCGGCTATCATGGATGCTGAAGGAGATGTTGCTACTGCTATGAAGGCCATCGAACCACTCTATGACACTGCCGACCGCCGAACAGGCATCAAAATCCATATTCCCGCGGCACAACCACCGCCTCAGTTATCTGATGCCGAGACGACGCTGATGACATCCATTACTACTCTCCAGCAACGCAACCGTGTATTCGGGGAGCCATTATCACTCGAGGAGATCCTAGACCCTGCCGAGGAACGAGAGATAAGCAGTTCTGGATCCGGCGCTGGGGTAGCAACTGATAAGGCAATTGCAGCTTTAGTTCGTTGGGAGATGGCGGCTGCCCATGGAGATGTGATTGAGGTGGACTTGGACAGTGACGACGATGAAGATTCAGGTCCCACCATCACTCGCGAGAAGGTTCTCGAACTCTGTCAGCAGCTCGAAAGTGTATGTCTGGTATTTGGGGATGCTGGATCATCACTCAGGTTATCGAGAGAACTCTGGATATTTAGAGCTCACGTACGATGGGAAGCATTACTTGGTGCTACGCAACATCTCTCGATACATACTTTACTCATTAACTACATGGTGTGCACTGTGTAAAATAATGTTGTCATGTCACACATTTGGCGGGGGTCACATCGTGTCACATCATGTCACCCTGTGTGACCTTTTCCATGATGTATATTGCTGGTATTGTATAAGCATAGAGGCGGTCCCACCGCGATACAGTATGAGCAATTCAACTGTACGTAGAAACACTCACACCTGGGACATGGTTGGAAAAATCCTCACAACAGAGGTATCACACAGGGCTCAACAGATTGAGCCTGGGAGAGTCCACTGTATGACGCTCCAAACACCAAATAAATCAGCACAATTTTTTGGCGATTGAACTTTTTTGTTTAGTCATCGTGTGCACGATTTTTTATTGTCGAGGCCTCACAATTTTTTCTGAGGTTACCAATCAATTGACTATGTGTGCAATTCAATGACATGCTTTCCCGTCATGGGACACGTGGGCTGGGTGGGTGGATTACATCAGCGCGTGTCCCGCCGTGTGCTGACTCCCCAAACAGTGCGCGCCCGCCGTGGCTGGCAACGTTTGGGCAGTTTTTGGACGATGATCATTACTTACTTACAGCCGTTTGCGTAAATAATGGCAGTCGCGTCGATTTTCGTTCAATTAGGATAATTGTAACTTTGTCAGATTGTAATCAGAGATCTAGTACACATCCTACTCCTCACCACTGCACGCACGATGGCTAATAAAAAAGGAACTCTTCACATCTCTGGAGGCACAAACAGAAGGTCCAAGCTACTAGACCATCTGGATGTCAACATGAATGAGCAACTTACCTCGACTGCCTGGAAAGATAACTCCCACTCCAACAAGGATGACTCGCCAGAAGACACAGATACCATCAACGGAGATAGCAACAAGGACTCGGACAACAACCAGATGGTAGTAGTAGCCACAGAGAATGCGGACAAGGACGATGAAGGTGATGTGCGAACACTGACACCTCCACCTACCACAAAAAAGCACAAATGCACTGATAAGGGTGCATATATGCATCTAGTGCGGCAGCATCACACCTTACTTACCTCATAATAGATTCCAGGCAACGCTCTGAGCCTCCACAAGCCAGAGATGTGTCGTTCATCATCTCAATCACCTCTGCTAGCGAAATGAAGAAGCCTCAAAGCAAGTGCCTACCCAGAAACTCAAGCTTCGTATTCAGTCTCGATGAGCCTTGGGATATGCTCAAGGCACAGATCCTAGCCAAAGTCTCCTTGGTTATCAAGCCGCAAGCCGTCGACTTCAATGACTACGACGTGTCATTTTTCATACCTCGCATTCTTCCGAAACCTGGACTTTCCCTAGCAACTCAAGCTGACTTTGATGTGCTCCTCAAGTGGGTGAAAAATTTGACAGCACGAGACCTGTCAAGTCCGGGTCTTCTCCGGCTAAGTCCGGGTCTTCTCCGGCTAAGTCCGGGTGTAACTCCGGTCGAGGTAGCATAGAGATAGTAGAAGTGAGAATAGACTGCTTGGATTCAACTACTCGGGTGGAGAGTTGTTCCCTTGCGTAGGTTCCAGTCTAAGGCAGGATAGGAGAAGTAACTTAGTTGATTTCAGACTGAAAACTACCGGACAAATTATCTACAGTTTAAATACTAATAGGTAGCATAGCAAAGCGCAGTCCGGTAATCCGGAGACCGGAAGATGAGTCAGGTATTAGTAAGACAAAGTTCAAAGTGCAGTAATTAGTAAGACGAGACCGGGACAAGAGAACATATGAAAAGCCGGATACAAGTCGGAAGCATAATGGAGCGATGACAGGTACTGCCATGCTCACCAATCAAGACTATACCAGAATGAGACGTGGACGAAGTCTGGGACCAGGAATGCACGAATGGCACCAGAGATGTGCGAGTGTGGCTGGACTTGAGAATAGGGGTCCGGACATGGCTGTGACAGTATCCCCTCTTAGGGGCCGAACCCATGAGGCCACGTAAGAACAATGCGGAGTTCGAAAATTTGCTTGATCTGGGGAAAAACGGTTTTGACCGGGTTCTCTCTCATCCCCATCATCTTCTGCTAAACAAGATGTCATCTGCTTCAAAATCCATTACCCCTGCCTTCCCCGCGTCCGGCGTTGATTGGACACGATTCAAAACGCCCGAGCTCGACTCGGATATCGACGATAACGACGAGGTTGCAACAGCCAAAGCCAAAGAACGTCGCCGGCGTAAGGTGGAGAAAAAACGCTGCGAGGATGAAGAAAGACGTCTCCAGGAAGAGGAAGAAAAGCGTCGCCAGGAGGAGGAAGAGAAGCGTCGCCGGGAAGAGGAGGCTGAACTGAGGAAGCGAGAGGAGGAGCAGAGAGCGCACGAGGAGGTGCAAAAGAAGGCCGCAGAGGCCAACAAGAAGAGGATGAGGGAGGAGGCTGAGGCCGGGTCTAGTGCTGCCCGCGGGCCCAGAACATGGTGAGTATTCAAAGGCTTCAATTTTCTGAAGTATTGATTTTTTCAGTCATTGTCTTCGTTGCGCAAGGGCTGGTGTCCCTTGCGTAGTTACCACCGATGGTAACAAACGACGCAAGGCGTGCGACCGGTGCTCGCACATGAAGGAAAAGTGTGAGTGGCCGGAGGTGGATGCGAGGGGGCCAGAAAAGGAAAGGCGAGGGAGGTTCCGATGTCGCCGCGTCAAGGCGAGAAGAAGAAGCGAGTACACAAGGCCAAAGTGCAGGACGATGACAAGGTCGAGATCGTCGGGGAGAAGAGGTCCGGTGCTGGGCCAAGCCGGATCTCGCTAGACCAGCTGGTCATGGCGATAGAGGAGATGTCGGACCGGATGGGGGAATTGACACAGGCGCACAGGGAGTCAACGCAGGTGCACCGGGAGTCGACGCTGGCGTCAAGGAAGGCCAGAAGGGCCTTCGAGGTCTTTGTGGACGAGGCCACTATTTGTGGCGTGCCGGAGGAGTCTGCCAGTGAGTCGGAGGAGGAGGAAGTCGATGAAGGGGAGATTGACGAGGAGATAGCCGGGTTGGAAGAGGACGTGGCAGAGAATCCGATGAGTCCGCCTGCAGTGTAGATAGAAACTTGTCCTGTGTATGTACATAAACGACAAAGTCTTTTGAGCGAGAGAAGAAACGGTGAAGGGAAGAAACATAAAAATTGATTGCCGGAAAACCGGTCAAAGGGAATTGAGGGGACCGGGCTTGTCCAGATACTGGGCATGGTATTCGTCCAGTAGCTCTGAGGCATTGCCTTCGGTAGCTAGTAGCCAAGAGGTTTCTTCGTCAGTCCCTTCGTAACCAGCCCATTGTACCAAATATAGAAGTTGGCAGGACTTGCGTCTCCGGTCAACCTTGGAATCGAGGATTTCAGTGATCTCATATTCCAATTCACCTTCTACTTCGATTGGGGGTGGTGGCGGTTGAGTCTGGTTGGGAATGATGTTCGGGGTTGCTGGTTCGAGTTGAGAGACATGGAAGACCGGGTGGACTGCACGCATGGAGTCCGGTAAGCGAATAGTAAACGAATGAGAACCAACTTGGGCTATGATTGGATATGGCCCAAGGTTCTTTTCTGAGAGTTTCTTAGATGGCCGGGTTGACCGGAAATATTTGGCTTTCACGAAAATATGATCACCAACTTTGAAGTCCGGTGCCAGGGATCTTCTGGCATCTGCTGGACCTTGGTAATGTCATTGGGCCAGAGCCATTTCTTCATGAAGATACTGGTGCAGTGAGTCTAAGTCGACTGCATAGTCATGAGCCTGGTCAGAGGTCATATCGCGTTCGGGTAGACAGTGATGTTAGGATGATAACCCTTATTAGCGAAGAATGGCAATACTCCGGTAGTAGCACTTGGTGCGTTGTTGTATGCAAACTCTGCTAGAGGTAGCAGATCTGCCCAATTGTCCTGCTGATAGTTGCAGTAGACCCGGAGGTACTGTTCGAGTGTCTGATTAGATCGCTCAGTCTGGCCATCCCCCTCTGGATGATATCCGGAGGTGAAGTGGAGGCGCATGTCGAGGGCTTTGCCAAGCGACTGGAAGAAGTGGGACACGAACTCGGTACCGCGGTCAGAAGTGACATGGGCCGGAGTACAAAGAGCTTTGTGAGCTCCGGGCTTGTTTCGCGAGTCAATCAACCACGACGAGGATGGCTGTGAAGCCGGATGAGGACGGGAGTTGTTCGATGAAATCCATGGATATAGAATTCCATGGTTTCTCCGGAATTGGGAGTTGCTTGAGCAACCCGTAAGGACGGTGGCGCGGTGTCTTGGACCGGGCACAGGATGTACAGGACTGGACATAAGTCTTGACGAATGTCCTGAGGCCTGGCCAAGTGTATTCGCGATGTATTAGCTCAAGAGTCCTGTTTTGCCCGAAGTGACCAGACAGAGGATGATTGTGCTTGTAGCGTAGTACTCGGAGATGAAGGTCGTTTGAGTCCGGTACATATATACGATCATCGAGGTGAAGGAAGCCGGAGTCATCTACTGACCACTGGGAATCCATTGTGTCTGCGAGTCGGGTTTGGGCAATTGGATCAGGTGGTAGGGCAGCTAGGATATCGGTGTGAAGTCGTTCAACGTCCATGAGTTCAACTGCTCGAAGTACAGGAGACTCGAGATAGGTGGCACGAAGCGAAGAGGACAATTGTTCTTGAGTGAACACCGGCCGGAGATTGTGGGGTTAACCCGGGCGTAGTCACTATCCCCCTCTTCGGGGTAGACGTCCCATTGTCTAGTGAGCGCGTCGGGCTTAGCACTGAGTTTACCGGGGCGGAAACGAATGACCAGGTTGAACTGGGATAAGAATTCCGACCAGCGAGCTTGTCGCCGGGTCAGGACTTTGGAGGTGGAGAAATAGAGGCTCCAGATTCTTGTGGTCAGTGACAATGTCAACCGGGGTAGCAGAGCCTTCTAAATAATGACGCCATGACCGGAATGCTTTGAAGATGGCAAGGAGTTCCTTGTCATGGGTGTCGTAGTTCAATTCCGGGGCTGTTAGGGTGCGGGAGTAGAACACAACCGGGTGAATTTGGCCATCATCGCAGGTAGTAGAAAGAATACCGGCGATAGCGTAATCGGAAGTGTCAGTTTCCACAGTGATAGGGGCACCGGGAATGAAATGGATTAGGACTGGGGCAGAAGTGAAGGCTTGCTTGAGGGCATTAAACGATCAATGACACTCCTCGGAGAAGTTCCAAGGAGCATCCTTGTGTGTCAGCCGGGTAAGAGGGACCACAATGTCGGAGTAATTGAATATGAACCGACAATAGAAGTTGGCGAAGCCTAGGAAAGATTGAATGTCCTTCACCTTGCGAGGTTCAGGCCAATCACAGATAGTTTGGATCTTGTCCGGGGACATCGTTAAACCTTCTGGGGAGAGACGATAACCAAGGTACTCCACTGAGTCCGAGTGGAACTCACACTTCTCCGGCTTAGCGTATAGACTATGCTGCCGGAGATGGCGAAGTACTTCCCGGACGTGCTGCTTGTGAGATGCTTTATCTCCGGAGTAGATGAGGATGTCGTCGAGGTAGACGACTACACAGACATTGAGCATGTCTGCAAATATGGTGTTGACAAATCATTGGAAGGCCGCAGGGGCGTTGGTGAGCCCGAAGGGCATGACCAACCACTCATAGGTGGTAGGCATGCCGAAGATCAATCTTGGTATAGATCTTGGCGCATGCAGGGGAGTCCAGGAGGTCAGAAATGAGCGGTAGCAGATAACGGTCCTTCTTGGTTAGCTTGTTAAGGCCACAATAGTCAACACACAATCGGAGTGAGCCGTCCTTCTTTTTGACGAAGAGGACAGGGGCAGCGTGGGAGGAAGCAGTGGGACGAATAAAACCAGTGCTTAGATTCTCGTCAATGAAAGTCCGGAGAGCTTCTAACTTGACCAGGGACAGGGAGTAGATGGTTCCTAGGGGTGGGGTAGCTCCCTCTTCAAGCTCGATCTTCAGGTCGTGATCACGATGGGGTGCTAAGACGGATGCCTTTGCCTTGCTGAAGACATCAGAAAAATCGTGGTACTCCGGTGGAATACTGGATAAGTCCGGAGTAGTGGTGGTGGAAGACCAGGCTTTGGCTGAGTCCTGGGGATGCAGCTGAAGTTGGAACTGCAGAGATCCCTCTAGTTTGCATGCCATCGCATAGGCTGCAGCGTTGATTAAGGATATGTGAGGAGCCTTCAGGGGGGTGGAGACTGGTGAGTCGACAGGAGTGACAGGGGTTACCACTGGCACAGGGCCAGGGTCAGATTGGCTGAATGAGCCAGGGACAGAGTGACCAGATAGGTCAGGAACAGATTGGCCAAAGGAGGCTGGGATTGTCGACAGGGCGTTGGCATTCCTTGTGCAAGTGTCTGGAATTCGAGACTGCCCAATACCCAGTCAATCAACAGATTGAAGCGGGTGAGCCAGTTATGTCCTAGGACTAGTTTGCACTCAGAATCCAGCGGGGCAAGATAGAATGTCATCGGGGTGACATCACCAGAGTCTGGGAACGAAACAGAGAGATCTATAGCATTGGTAATTACAAAGTTCGAAGTACCATCAAAGAGTCGGAGTGTAATCGGGGAAATGGGGTAAGAGGGTAAGGAGTGTTGTGAGGCAAACTTGAGGTCGACGAAGCAGTGGGTGGACCCGGAGTCCACGAGAGCACAAAGCTGAGGAATATCATAGGAGGAAAGGGAAACATAGGGGTCAGGGAATTGGGGTCGGAAAGAGCGGACGCATTGAGACGAGCCTCTTCAGGTGTACAACCGCAGTCAACGCAACTCTCAGTCTGTGCTGAGGTCTGAGAGTTGCTTTCTATTTTTTTGTCTCGGTGGAAGCATCCGAGGTTGAGTCCGGCTTGACAGAACCAGGCTCAGAGGTGGTCTCAGTGGCAGAGGCAGCCTGGGCCTTGGCCTTGGCTGACTTCTTAGGACATTTGTCCGCAAAGTGACCATTTTCTCCGCAGAACATGCAGAGGTTGTTGTTGAGGCGCCGCTTGCGCTCGACAGAGGTGAGTTTTCCGTCTTTGCCCAGCTTGTCAGTCAAGTCCGGCTTAGAGGGCTTGGAGCTGGACTGGCCAGAGTTGGCAGGCTTGAACGAAGGCTTGTCAGATTTGCCGGATTTGTTGTCTCCGGAGCTCTGAGGTTTGCTACTGGAGTTAGAAGAGGGCTGGGATTGGCTCTTGGTCATGCGCTGAGTTTCGTCTTTGCGCTCCCAATAGCGGGCATCAATTTCTTGGGCTAGGTGACGAAGGTCACCCAAAACTCAGGGTTTACCGACACGACAGATTTCATCCTTGATGCGGTCTGGGAGTCTGGAGTAAAAATGGTGGCGCAAGGCACCATCTCCATAGTCCCAGACTTGGGATGCGATGCGGTTGAATTCGACCACGTACTTGTTGATACGTTGGTTGTCCTTCATCTGGAGATGGTCAAGCTGACTTTCTGCGTCAGCGACCGGGTCGTGAGGTCCGAAGGTGGTCTGGAGCTCGATGACAAATTCATGCCATGAGTCCATCCAAAGGGGACGATCATCCGGGGTGTCCATTGCGAGCAAGTCCAGTTTGAACCATTCGAGGGCCATGCCCTTTAGGTATGACTGGGCGAAGGTGACCTTTGCCTGGTCTGCCTGGAAGGCACAAGGCCGGTCTTGGAAGTTTAGTTCGCATTGGACTAGGAAAGTCCAGAGATCTTTGGGTTTGGTGCTGTCAAAAGTGTCCGGCTCCCTGACTTTCGTCCTGGCAGAGGGCGAAGAGTCATTGCATTTGGAAGCCCGGGCCAAACTATTGATAGCGTGGGCGAGGTTGTCGAAGATGGCATAACCAGGATCTAAGTTTTCCGGGACGTTGAGGAAGGGGTCTCCTTCATCGTCGCCATTATTGCCGTTGTCATCATTATTGTCATCATCATCGCCTGAGCCATCTCCAGGGTTGTCATCCCCGGGATCACTACCGTCAGGGTCACCCAGAAGGCCATGAGGGGTAGTAGTATGGGACATCCGGTTGGAAGATCTAGGTTGTGGAGTAGGAGTGGGAGTGGGAGAAGACCTTCTCGCAGAGAAGCTTCTGAATGAGGTAGAGGCTACCGGGGTGCATCTAGTGCTGGCTAAGGCTAGCAGTGCATTCTGACGACGCGAGGTGGATGCTGAGGCGGAAGCCTCTGCGGTATGGGAACGAAGTCGGGTTGTCATGGTCATGACACAGATTGCTGAGAATAAGGATTTACTTGATGAGTGAACCCACACAAGAGTGAGTCTGAAATACTGTCAAGTCCGGGTCTTGTCCGGCTAAGTCCGGGTGTAACTCCAGTCGAGGTAGCATAGAGATAGTAGAAGTGAGAATAGACTGCTTGGATTCAACTACTCGGGTGGAGAGTTGTTCCCTTGCATAGGTTCCAGTCTAAGGCAGGATAGGAGAAGTAACTTAGTTGATTTCAGACTGAAGACTACTGGACAAATTATCTACAGTTTAAATACTAATAGGTAGCATAGCAAAGCGCAGTCCGGTAATTCAGAGACCGGAAGATGAGTCAGGTATTAGTAAGACAAAGTTCAAAGTGCAGTAATTAGTAAGATGAGACCGGGACAAGAGAACATATGAAAAGCCGGATACAAGTCGGAAGCATAATGGAGCGATGACAGGTACTGCCATGCTCACCAATCAAGACTATACCAGAATGAGACGTGGTCGAAGTCTGGGACCGGGAATGCACGAATGGCGCTGGAGATGTGCGAGTGTGGCCGGACTTGAGAATAGGGGTCCGGACATGGCCGTGACAAGACCCACGATCAACCTCAACGTGATCCAGAATGCAAGAAACCAAGAGAACGATGTTGTAGGAGCTGCAGAGCCTGTGACAATGAAGACCAAAAAACGAGTACTCATTTCATGGCCTGACTATTATCACTTCTGTGGACTGATTGTATGTTACTATAGAAGGAGTCCAAAGCCATTTTACCAGGCAATGAACAGAAGATTCAGTTCATCAAGACGCTCCATGATCGCTGGACTTGCAAGAAAGCCGACACGGCATGCCCCTCCACTCACTGCTACGTAGTTCCCACCACTGAGGAACATCTCCCCCTCAATCCCGAGCACTTTGACTGTTGGGCATCTGCTCTGGTACATCACAAATTCTAGGAGTATTGACATATCATGTATTTGGTGAAAGCTCAAGGACGATGTTGCGGTGGCAACAATCGAGAAACCACCGCACCATAAGTTTTTTGACGAACAGAATAGGGCTGCACTCAGCCCCGTCCTTCAATGACGTCTAGATTCACAAGCTGCGAAATCTTCCACACCAGCTCCTCCGGTCTTCAATTTTACCATTGGCGACAGTGTTCTTGGTTTGCTGTGTCCTTTGGCTCCAAACCCAGCTATGAACAGTGGATACCCTGGGCCTCACACTACTGTGGCTGCTGACCTTAGTGACCGACTCCTGCCTTCGACTCGTGCTCCAGGAACAGATATGCCCCTTGCACAGTTCTGTATGACATACAAACTCATGCCCGACATTCTCAACAAATTCACTGAACACGCTTTCAATGACGCCTGCCTTCTTCACTTCGTCACCATACCCGAGCTCAAGGAGATGAACTTTAGACTTGGAGAGATTGCCACTCTGCGTGACATGGCTGAAAAGTGGTCTACCCCGCTGTAATGTTGTCCGTGCTTGTCTGCATTCTGTTATGTCTGTATGACAATGCTTTGCTGTTATCATCCCGAAAATTTGTATGACTACGAATTAGAAGTAACCCGAATGAAAAAAGTACCCCAGTGCATCCTCAGCTGTGATAATCTCCATCACTTCGTACATGTCCCAAATAATGCCATTGTCGTGAGTAGTGCCATAATAGTCTTGATGACGACGGAGGAAGTGCTTGATCTTCGAGAATGCTTCTTCAATTGGGTTCAAGTCTGGGGAGTATGGCAGGAGACATTCGAGATGAACACCTTGAGTGAGTGCCAAAGAATGGTCAATTGATTCACCTGTGAGTGAGTTGAATTTACTGACCGAAACGATCAAAGAGTTTGTGCACCTCGGCACTATGATGGATCCTGGCATTGTCCATGACAATGACACAGAGGCCGGGTGAAGGGTAAGCTTCACATTTTGGAAGCTGCCACCAAGAGTTAGAGATGCGAGAGATGCGGTAGACTCAGTCACTCACAACGCTATTCTCCAGCCAGTTCAAGAACAACTCTCAGGTCATTGAGCCTTCGACAACAGTGGCGGCAATCATCCCATCAAGAGTGAGTAACACTTCTGTAGATGTTCGGCGTCCATGCACAAACACCTGCTTCTTTGATGCCGAATGACCTTTCTGTGATCGTCCATAGCGTCAGCATATGGTGTGCTCATCTTTGGATGTCTTGTCAATAAAGCCGAGCTGCTGTGGGTCGTATTGGGCCATCCGAGCAATGAAATCAGCACGAAGATCATCATTGCGCTCTGCTGCAATGCGTTGGAGCTTCTTGTAGCTCATCCCTGCACGTTCCCTCGGAAGATTGTTGTGAAGTGAACAGAAATGAAGCAGTTGTTCTTGATGAGGGACAGCAACTCATCATGGAAGTAGTCAGGGTTGGATTGCACGAGACGAAGGACATAGTCAAGGTCGTCACGATTAGTGTTTCAAAGTCCAGTTAAGGACCACCAAAAAGACCGGCAACCGGTGTCACACACCAAAAGTGTTGGTGATGTGAGCATGAAGAATGGATGAAGAAGATACGACTCAAGCATACGCCAAGTGCAGATCATGAGAACAGAACATTGTTTTCATGCGTCGCACTGGACCTATGATGACGAAGAAGACATGATCAAGTGCAGAAAGACGACTACAAGAACAGTGCAGTCATCCTTCGCACTGGAGGCAAGCGACACGGTCGAAGAAGAAAAGATTTTACCCGTTACACGTTCAACATTGCAACTTTACGGCATCCCGGCCAAGATCCCGCTGATCTGATCATCTCTCCCAAAATAGAGGATCTTCGCTTTGCTCAATCTAGAAGGCGGCAAACCTTAAGTGCCCATGCCAGCATTGATGCATGTTTTTCATTTGCCGTTCATTTGCCATCTGACTTCTCTGCCATCACACCTGCCATCACCATTCATTTCCCATCACACCAATATGTCATTGCCATCAAGCACTTCCTGGATACACGAGTTCGCTCAATCAAATGGTTATGCACATGCCATCGGCCAGCCGCTTGACAACCAGTCAACGCCAGCATGGCTTATCACGTCATTTTCCCCTGCCATACCATTCCCTGTTCACACAGGGCGAAAACTTATCATTCAGAGCTCAACTGAAACGCGCATCTATTTTGGCTCTATCAAGTCAGTCCTACAGCTTGATCAAAGACAGATCGTCCTCCACGTTGTCCCTCTCCAATCCGCTTATGGAGAATTCCTTCCTCCATCTTGCACCGTCTACATCGCTCGCTCTCTCATCCGGTTGTCCAAATTTCGCCAGTTGCAATATTCCCTCCTTTCATCATGGCAGCCAGACAACTTGCATGAACTCTCAGACTCTATTCAACCTGTACGCTCTCCCACACCTTCTGTTCAGCAGAGACAGGACGAATCCCCTTCACCAATCATCTTCCTCAATCTCAGTTCCACTCCCTCGCTTTGATTAGCACTCAGTCATTGCATGCTCACAGAGGAGCTAGAACTGTACAAGGGACACCAGAGTTCATGCACACAGGAGACATAGGACGTTCATGGGACACATACAGGATGCATATGGGACATTGATGACATCATCATGTCTATGGCAACACAGCTTGGCCTGCTTAGTCATCCACCATTCTGCTCAATCAGCACTCTATCACTCGCTCACTCATCCTCCATCATGCTCTGTCATCCATCCCCTCTCTTACTCATCCGCTTCGTCAGCACACACACAGCATGACTACATCATCTTACTCAGCCTCCCCTTGATTACTCAGGAGCACCACTTTGCTTACTCAGAAGCATAGTCACACACAGTCAAGCTGACTAATTTCTCTCCTTTGCTTACTAATATTCTTCTCTTTATTACTCATCACTCTCTTTCACTACCATTGGTACACATGAGCGTACAAAGTCTCCAGTAGTATATAAACCTACCTACTTTCCTTGTAAATAGACGGTCAATCACCCAATCTCAAATCATTTATCAAGTTCAATCTCAAGTTTAGCCTCAGTGTAGGCTTCGTCTATTCATCTCTATTCGTCATCTGAAATCAAGAGGACTTCACTCTTATCCAATCCACGCTTACGTCATCGCCATTTGAAGTCAAGAAGGCTTCACCCCTATCTCTCTATCTCCCACACTCCTCGACCAGGAATATCGTTACCACCTCGAACAACCAGACACCGGCCGTTCAACGTCAGTTCCGCTAGGGTCTGGGCTGTTGGTTTGTGTTGGTTTTCAACATAGATCCTCAGCGCGATTCACACCGGACCGAACTGACATCGGTTGCAACCGGACCTCGGTTGCCAGTTGCTCCCAATTTGGGCGAGGCTCGGTCTCGGTCTCAGCATTTTCTTAGATTCCTGTGACCGGTGGTAAACCGGTTGCAACCGGTCTTTTTCGAGACCACTACAGTCAAGTACTATTAGTGTTTGAAAGTCCAGTCCTAGGACCGAAAAAAGACCAAGGACCGAACTGGACCAGGACCAAATTTGGCCACAAACTAGCTGCAATTGGGACCAGTCTTTTTTGGTTCAGTCTTGGTCCTCCACATTTTTCATTGGCACAAGACTGACCAAAGACTGGTTCAGACTGGTTCAGACTGGTCTTCATCAAGACTGGTTCCTTGCAAGAATTGTCAAGTTTTTGTTGCTATGTAGTATCTATAATACACATAATTAATAAATATACCCCTTTATCAATGGCCCATGGCTCAGTGGCTGTCAAATTGAGTGAGATTGGTACATAGTTAATAACATATGATGTTTTTTGTACTTACCAGGTAAGCCCCTACATGCAATGTTGGGGCCATTGGTGAGGTACTGCCATCATGTTTGAGCTCATTGTTGCCATTATCCATTTTACTGTTTGTTATCATTGATGGTGTGTGGTGGTGTACATGTGAGGCATGATTAGTAACACTATGATTAAGAAAATATTAGAAAACGAGAATAATTATGCAACAAAGCATCAAAGATCAGTTCAGACCAGTCCGGACCAGTTCGGTTTTGTCACCCTGCCACAAAGACCAGTCTGTGATGGTTTGGTCTGGTCTTCTTAGATTTGAGGATTTTCAAAGACCAGTCTTGGTCCAGTCTTGCCAAAAATTGCACAAAGACCGAACCGAACTGGACTTTTAAACACTAAGTACTATGCTACAAAACTGGACTCGGGAGATTGGCACGGGTACACCCATCAAGGGTATGCCCGCAGATATACTAGATTAGAGGTAGCTAATGTGACAAAAACGCATTTTTCGAGGGAGTGGCTGGCCGGATTGCGAAGATCAAGATGTCAATGCGACGAGCCAATTGAGGACTTCAAAGCGGGTATAGGGTTGATATGGTTGTGATGAACGGATGGTCCGCAAAAAGACAAAGTGCGAAAATAGCACAATGAGTGGTGAGGAAGGAGGAGGATGCTGAAAGGCAACGGCTTGGCTGATTGTATTGATGAATGGTGCGATAGGACGGGGCATAGGACGATATGTGACGACATAAAAAGCGAAAGGGGACGAGCCATGGGTCTCCAGATATCAACCAATCTCCCTCTAGCCTCTCCAAACACGAAAAGTGCAATAACTCCGCAACGCCTGGACCGATTTTGACGAAAAATAGGGTCAGAAGAAAGCCCTCGAGGTCTACGTTCGACCCCTTGATAAGCGAGAGATCCGGCAGAAGAACGCATGAGAAATGAGCTGAAAGCTTGTAGGGGGCAGGAGGCGAGGAGACGTATTGCAAGGGAGTGGCTGGCCGGATTGCGATGACCAAAGCATCAATAGAACAGGCTGATCGAGGGCTTCAAAACGGGTATAGGTTTGACAGGGTTACAATGAACGGATAGCTCGCAACAAGACAAAATGTGCGAAAATAGGGAAGGAGGAGGATGAGTATGCTGTGAAGCAACAGCTGGGCTGATAATTACTTACCATGCTGTCTACGTGTTAGAGAGACAGTGTGACTTGTCAAAAGTATGGCTGGCATGGTGAGGTGCATGGATGAACATGATGAACGTCGTTGATAAGCAAGTGTTGACAGGCTGTCACACTGTCACAGGTGGTGGAGGACGAGTCATTGAAGTCGTTGTCGTTGCGGCTGTGCACGGAGCGGCTCGTTGTGTGTAGATGCAGGAGCTGCGAAAGAGGTTAGCTAGTAACAATACAAAGAAAAAGAAAAAACGTATGGTGTGCATGCGACGTGCATGCATTGAAGCCATTGTCGTTGCGGCTGTGCACAGAGCAGCTCAGGTGAGTCACAGTACGTGTACAAAGTACACACAATGATCTTGCAGGTGGTGGCCACGTCGTGTTGCATGAGCTCGTTGTGGTTGCATGTGAGGATGCTCAGGGCTCGAGGGAAGATGGTAATCAGTGCAAAATCAGTGTGTGATCAGAAACAATGGATTACCATAAATGGTAAAAGTCCGGTTGCAAACCAGTTGTGACCAGTTGTATTTTGCCACGGCCGGGGTGGCAACTGGTTTTGACAGGTCCGGTTGCAGTTGCACAGTATCTGGGAAATAAATAGACCGGTTTTGGTCCGGTTGTGCCAAAAATGGCAATAAAAACTGGACCGGACCGGACTTTTAAACACTAGTCACGATCCAAAAGGCAAGGCCTTCCACAGAAGCTTTGATTGTGAGTGACAACATCACCAGTGTCATGCCAGAGCTTGAGAATGCGATAGAAAGTACGTTCTGAGAAACCACAGCACTCAAGAATATCCTGAAGGCGAAGAAGTCCCTGCTCGTGCAGCCTGATGGCTGCAAGCTTGACATCTCGACTGATTCTGTGATTGCCCATGATGTTGTGTGATAGTAAAATCAGTGATTTGGTATGTAGATACAGCTTTACTAATTGAACAAAAAATCGACATGACTGCCATTATTTACGCAAACAGCTGTAATGTGGTGTGTACCTAGCTTACGACGTTCGATAATCCCGGTGTGCTTGCCAAATCGGGACGCGTGATGGAGGAAAGCTCGACTGCTCCACAGGACACGAATCCCTATGGGCCACCTGCCAAAAAACGCGAAAAAAACGTGTGTCCCATGAAAAAGACATGCATTTTTTTGGCAGGTGGCCCATAGGGATTCGTGTCCCATGAAGCAGTTGGGCTTTCCTCCTTCATGGGCATGTTCCGATTTGGCAAGCCCGCCATGATTATGTTGACATGCCTCGCTTTGTGGGATGCATTACCTGCTTAGGGCAGCCCGGAATATATTGCCAAACGTCGTAAGCTGGGTACACACCATGTTAAGTAAGTAATGATCCAATAGGCATGCTCATTGTCCAAAAACTGCCCGAACATCGCCAGCCACATCAGGAATATGACAAGTTACTTAATCACACTTATCGTGCTTTTGCAAGCTTTTTTTACTGGAGGAAAGTAGTTTAAGGAGAGTCTCACACCACAAGCAGAGTGTGAGGGTCAAGGTTTACCCTCACCGTTTCTATGTTTCTATGGAACATTTTCTTGATTTACTTATATCTATCTTACTATGTTACGTTTTTCTTTTGTTACGTCGTGTCGCGCCTATCTTATCAGCCAAGCGCCCTTTACTGATAAGATAACTTACTTGTGTATTTTTAGACCTTTGACTTTCGACTCATCTACAGTCAAATGGTCCGCAGTTCCATTGTTCCCCTTACTTGGATTACAATAGCGTTACCAGTGTCTCGGTTCCCATTGTGTTACTTACGCGTCGAACAATGGTCTCCCATTGTTCTCCATTTCATATCCTTAGACTATCGCGTATATAAACCGTAGCACATACATGTATTCCTCTCAAGCTATTCTACGTTGTCATTCATAACCTGTCTGACTATCAGTCGTCTGTACTCCAGCCTCTGAGTCGTTGACGTCCCACTCTTTGAGCGGACGTACTATTCTTGGATCGACCTCACGTGTCCCTTATCAGGACTTACGTGAGAATCCTTCATTTGTTAGCGAGGCTTGTCTTACGACAACCCACGTAACAAAAGAATAGCTTCTCTCAAGACGTTCCTACTACCTAGTAGCCGAACACTCACTTCGAAATCTGACGCGTCTGGGAAACCTGCCCCAGCGCACAAGTAAACAAGACGACTCCTCCATCGACCCCTCGTAGCCCCTTTGCAGCTGCCCGGACTGGAGAAGTACCTCATCGTCTACAGACCACACGACAAGATCCTCAACCCGACTACGCTCGGAATATAAGAGAATCTAGATCCCTCGCCGACCCCTACCCCGTAGCGGATACACGAGGACCCGGTCACGGTGTATCACGCCTAGGCCAAGACCCAATAGATCAACCACCCCGATCTGCTACCCCATCGGAAGCAGAAGAAATCTCAGCAGATTGACGAAGACTTCCTTGATTCCCTTCCTACCGAAGCTCACGTCGAGTTCAGGAAGCTTACCAAAAAGGAACCTTACGACCACCCAACCCTTTTTCGTCGTTGGTGGGACTCTATCCTCGTTCCTGAACCCCAGACCGCTGTCCAGACCATTTCCCCGAACCCGCCACTCCACACGCCCACCACCATCATGACTACGAAGGTCGCTGAAATCAAGGTCGGACAACCTTCCGCCTTTGACGGCTCCCCTACCGATGCCAACCGATGGCTCCTGAGCGTTAAAGCCTATATGCGCATTAACGCTCACGTTTACGACACCAACGAAAAGAAGGTCCTCTCTGCCCTTTCATATTTTACTAAAGGTACCGCTGCCTCGTGGGCAGAAACCTTCTATGCCAAAAGAGACGCCATGACCGTGCCTGACTACGGCACGTGGGCCGACTTCGAACACGAATTCAAGACCTCCTTTGTAACTCAAGACACGAAGGAGACCGCAACCGCTAAACTGTCCACCCTTAACCAAAGGAAGTGCGGTTCGCTTGAAGAGTATAACTCCCAATTCCGACTCTTCGCTCAAAGATCAGGAATTACCAATGATAACGCTTTGATCTCGTGGTATTCACGAGGTCTTAACTCCGATACTGCCACCCGCATCATGGGAATGGACACTGTCCCATCCACGCTCAAAGAATGGATCGAGAAGGCCCAACACTTCGCTGTGCAAATGGCTCGCATCCAATCCTTCAAGTCTAATCGCACCTGGAACCCGTCTTCCAACCCCCGCTCCACCAGGGACCCTGACGCTATGGACGTAGATCGCGTAAGCCTCTCTCCATCCGAGCGAGCAGCCTATATGAAGAAAGGTCTATGCTTCAAATGCGGTCAATCTGGTCACCGAGTTATTAATTGCCCGAAGAAGACGGAGGGAGCTACCCCGAAGAAGAAGAAAACCCCGGCCAAGACGGTCCGAGCCATCGAAGACCAACCATCGGAAGTCCAACAATACATCGCCGCGCTTACTAACAAGAAGATCTCGCAAACCGAAATCTTAGACGTGATGAAGATGTGTTTCGAAGAGAAGCTGAAAGAAGAAGGAGATGAGGAAGAACCCGAGATCGACCGAGTGGGTTTTTGAACCGAGGAGTTAAGTCGACGTTTACTCCTCGAATCCCTGTAATTGTATCAAGAAAGAAGAATGACAACTCGTTTCGTATTCCCGTTTCATTCTTCCGAAAACCTGGTACAATAATCGTCGATTCTCATGCCCTGATCGACAGCGGAGCATCCATTAACGTAATGGACACCCACTTCGCTATCAAACATCGATTCCCCCTCACTCGACTCGCGAAAACCGCTCACACCGCGTAACGTGGATGGTACGCCTAACAAACAAGTCTGTCGATTCACCACTACTGTCACAATTCGCATAGACGACCGCGAAATGAAGCAACAATTCTTTGTCGTCAACTGTGGCAAGGAAAATGCCATTCTCGGCATGCCATGGTTGAAATCTGCTAACCCGATCATCGATTGGGAAACTGGGGAAGTCGAACTGCCTCATCGGCATCTATCCCCGGTTAGACCCCGATTCAATCAGAAGCACCTCCTAGAACAACGATACCTCAGTCCGCTACCTTGGAGGAGATGGCTCCGACTATATCCGTCGACAGTACCGAAAACGATTCCACCCTTCTCTCCTTCGAACGACTCTAGCAACCGAGATCGCTCAACAAACGATCAAGGAGAAAGTCCTCCTCCCAGCCGCCTTTGCCAAGTACAAAACTGTTTTCGAGAAATCATCAACCGACCACGTTCCCCCCGAAAGAGCGTTTGACCACGCTATAGATTTGGACGACTCCTTTACTCCCAAAATAGCAAAGGTGTATCCGCTGAACCCAAAGGAAACGGAAGCCTGTAAAGCTTTCGTTGATGAACATTTAGCCTCAGGAAAGATTGTTCCCTCGAAATCTCCGCAAGCATCCCCCTTTTTCTTCGTCGCAAAGAAGGACGGCAGTCTCCGACCCTGCCAGGATTATCGATACGTAAACTCCCATACGATCAAGAACGCCTATCCCCTTCCCTTAATCTCCGACCTCATGGATCGGCTAAAGGGATCGTCAATCTTTACGAAGTTTGACGTAAGGTGGGGGTATAACAACGTACGGATCAAACCTGAGGATCGCTGGAAAGCAGCGTTCATTACCCCGTTCGGACTTTTTGAACCAACGGTGATGTTTTTTGGTCTTTGCAATTCTCCTTCTACATTCCAAGCAATGATGAACTCCTACTTCGCTGACTTCATCGCCGAAGGATGGTTAGCCATTTACATGGATGATCTCCTCATTCACTCCTCCGATCCCGTCGTTCATGAAGAACGAACCCGTCGTGTATTGGAACGACTCCAACACCACGATCTATATTTGAAACTCGAGAAATGCCAATTCGCAGTACCCGAAGTAGAATTCCTTGGTGTCATCGTGGGTCATGGCGCCTTCAAAATGGACCCGTCGAAGGTTAAAGCCATTGACGAATGGATCACCCCCCGTAACGTCAAGGAAGTACGTTCGTTCTTAGGATTCTGCAATTTTTATCGTCGCTTTATCCCCTCCTTCGCGACTCTTGCCCGACCTCTCACAGACCTCACTAAGAAACTATCCCCGTGGGACTGGTCATCCGCTTGTGATACGGCGTTCAAAAAACTTCAGATCAAGTTCAAGACGCTCCCGGTCCTCGCTATGCCCGACGTCTCCCGACCTTTTGAGGTCATGACTGATGCCTCCCTTCATGCCTCGGGGGGCGTCCTTATGCAACGGGACGGCAATGGGGATCTCCACCCCTGTGCCTACATCTCCCAGACCTTCTCCCCTGCCGAGCGCAACTACGACATCTATGATCGCGAGTTGCTTGCCGTCATCCATGCCCTACAAGCCTGGCGACATTACCTTCAAGGCACCGCACACCCCGTGACCGTTCTGACTGACCACAAGAACCTCACCTACTTCCGTTCTCCCCAGAAACTCTCTCGCCGTCAAGCACGCTGGTTGCTGACGCTCGCCGATTACGACCTCCGTTTTGTCCATACCCCTGGCTCTGCCATGGGCCCGGCTGACGCTCTCTCTCGCGTCAATTGCCCAGATTCGTCCTCCGATAATCATGACGTGACACTGCTCCCTCCCGACTTGTTTGTTCGTGCCATTGACACTGAACTTCTCGACAAGTTAGCCGTGTCTTCCTCTACCGACCCTCTCGTCTTGTCCGCCACGCGTGCCCTCGATCAGGGTACACCGCTTTTCCCCCGTTCTACTATTTCCGACTGGCAGTATACGGACAACAAACTTTATTATAAGGGCCGTCTCTACGTCCCTCCTGACCATCGTCCTGCTGTCGTTCGCGCCGCCCATGAGGCACCGACCTCTGGCCACCCCGGTATTACTCGCACGGTTGAGCTTGTTTCCCGCGATTGCTGGTGGCCCGGTCTCCAGACCTTCGTCCGCCGTTTTATTCAGGGTTGTGCTACATGCCAGTCCATGAAAGTTAATACACACCCCTCCGTCCCGGGTTTGTCGCCCATCCCCTCGTCCTGCTCCCGCCCCTTTCAACAGGTCTCTGTTGATCTGATCACCGGCCTTCCCCTTTCTGCCGGTTTTGATTCTGTCATGGTCGTGGTAGACCATGGCCTTTCGAAGGGGGTAATTTTCCATCCGTGCCTGAAAACGATCACCGCCGAAGAAGTCGCGGATGTCTTTTTCGAAAAGGTCTTTACCCGATTCGGACTCTATGACAAGATAATCTCAGATCAAGGACCGCAGTTCGCCTCGAGATTTGCTAAAGAACTCGCACGAATCCTTGGTTATGACCTCGCCCTCTCCTCCACCTATCATCCACAGACCGACGGAGAAACCGAACGAGTTAACCAGGAACTCGAAACCTATCTTCGTATCTTCTGCAACGGCACACCCCACGACTGGACCAGATTCCTTCCCTTCGCAGAATACGCCCACAACTCCGCAGTACATTCGGTCACAAAGAAGACCCCATTCTTCCTGATGCTCGGATATGAACCCCGAGCCTTCCCCACACTAATTAAAGAAACACCGATCCCCGCGGTAACTGATCGGTTGACATCATTGGACCACGCAAGAAAGGAAGCCCTTGCTGCTCACGCAATCGCGGCTCGCGTCATGAAAGAACGAATTTCCTCTCGGTTTGTACCCTGGAAACTGGGTGACAGGAGTCTGGCTCGAGGCTAGAAACCTCAATTTCAACTACCCCAGTCGTAAACTCGCCCCGAAACGCGAAGGCCCCTTTGAAATTGTCAAGGTGTTGTCCCCCGTTTCCTATCAATTGAAAATACCAGTCACCTGGAAGATTCACGACGTATTTCATGCGTCCCTATTATCGTCCTATCGGGAAATTCCCGAATACAGACCGAATTTCACAAGGCCACCACCTGACGTGGTCAACTCCGAAGAACAATGGGAAGTCGAGAAAATTATTTCACATCGTGGATCTGCAGCTCGTCGCAAATTCCTGGTCAAATGGAAAGGGTACCCGTCGTCTGAAAACTCATGGGAACCCCCGTCCTATTTAAAGAATGCTCCCGATGCTCTGAAAGCTTATAAGCGGTCGCGACCCAAAGCTTTCCCTCAGTCTCGCTGAATAGATATCCAACACGTCTTCCCCTCAGAAAATCATCGAAAACCTTTGCTCTGAATTATGGCTTCCTGCGATTCTACTCCTTCTCATCCTCGATCGTCTCGCCGCCCTCGAAACCACAACCGATACGTCCCATACGGACGAAGACTTCGCGCACCGCCGCCGACGGACTTAAACCGTGCTGTCCTTCGGGACCTCCGCGACATCACTCTTGCTCGAGAGATTGATAACCAGTTCGCATGTTACTCCCCCCTCCAGAGCGCCCATCAGTCCCTAATGCAGACCCTCCGTCTCAAAACGTTCTGCGACGTCCTTGCCCGGTCCGATGATCAGCAAGCTAAACTTGTAGGTATACTTCTTGCTGGAGTCCGATGTCGTCAGGAAGACGCACTCCTGAACCTCCTCCACCAACTTGGGTTTGAGAACGTTCTCACCCGCGTTCATCGTCGTCGCCTCGAATCTCCGACACCCTTCACTGCAGATCAACCCGTCCTATTCACCCATCGAAGCGACAATATGGAGGAAATACTTCGCGAGGATCTCCCCACCACGATAACCCGATACGACCTGACCGCTATCCGTCGGGCCATCGTATGACGTACCGGGGACATCGCGTCATCTCCTCCAACTTCCACCTCCCCCAGTAGTAGCTCAGTCGGCTCTTCTGCTAGCAACCCCATTGTCGTACCAGACGACGACAGTTCTTCCACATCCGACGAACCACCACCACTTCCTGTCAGACCACGCCCTCGCAGACCCCAACCTGTACCTCTCGTCCCTCTTTCGCATGCAGGACGCACCATCGCTAATTCCTCTGGTACCCCATCATCTCTCTCCTCACCAAGTACTGAGGAAGCTTTCGGGCTTACCCGAGCCCAGATCGCGTCTGCAATGGCGGAAACCGAGGAACGCTTGTCCCGCTACGATGTCGTAGTGAGGGAGACTGCCGAAGAACGTATTGCTAGGGACCTCGCTGGGGAAGCACAAACTGGGCCCGTACTGCTCCCATCCCATGCCTTCTACAGCGCCACCTGCTTCGAATGTCGCCGTCTCGGACACGTTCGAATCAACTGCCGGATGTACGAATGCCCAATCTGCCGCACATTTGCCCCCGGACATAACCAGAGGAACTGCCCTGACCGCCGTCGTCCTTCCACCCCTCCTCCTGCTTCTTCCATCGCTGCCGCCCTACAGGAAGACCTCCCTGATTATGCCACCGATGACCCATACGACCACCATGCGTACTCGCGCACTGGGACTCCCACAGGAGACCGATTCTAATGTGGTCAAGGTCTGGAGACTTGAATCTTGTGCGGGGGGTAATGTTACGTTTTTCTTTTGTTACGTCGCGTCGCGCCTATCTTATCAGCCAAGCGCCCTTTACTGATAAGATAACTTACTTGTGTATTTTTAGACCTTTGACTTTCGACTCATCTACAGTCAAATGGTCCGCAGTTCCATTGTTCCCCTTACTTGGATTACAATAGCGTTACCAGTGTCTCGGTTCCCATTGTGTTACTTACGCGTCGAACAATGGTCTCCCATTGTTCTCCATTTCATATCCTTAGACTATCGCGTATATAAACCGTAGCACATACATGTATTCCTCTCAAGCTATTCTACGTTGTCATTCATAACCTGTCTGACTATCAGTCGTCTGTACTCCAGCCTCTGAGTCGTTGACGTCCCACTCTTTGAGCGGACGTACTATTCTTGGATCGACCTCACGTGTCCCTTATCAGGACTTACGTGAGAATCCTTCATTTGTTAGCGAGGCTTGTCTTACGACAACCCACGTAACAGTACCCGTGGGCGGGTACTGGTACCCGTTGCCTAATTGAGGAATTTGTGGTGGTGGGATTGCCATATTGGGCTCAATTGCACCCATGCGCAGTGTTGCCACCAACACCACGCTCTCACCCTCACCCTCAACCACTCTCTCAACAACTCCCTGGACACCTCGCGGCAAGACTGGATTACCACCTCGGCGTTTCGAGGTGCTACGTTCAACGTTTCGGATGTGACATGGGGCCTCGGGGTGACAAGGGAAGCTGGGGCTTGAGACGCATCAGTAACCACTTGATCTTTAAGATCAGTGTGCTGATCATTATCAGAACCATTCCTCTTCTCCCCCTTGATCTGCACATCGCTTTTAGTCCTACCCACTCGTTCTTGGCCCTACCCGCTTGCTTATGGCCACACGCATTCATTTTTGGCGCCCCAGTCTGCCTGTTTTTGGTCCGGCCCACTTGCTTTTGGCCTCAGCCACTCGTTATTAACCCCACCCACTCATTTATAGCCCCATCTGTTTGTCTTTTATCCCACCTGATCATATTTGACCCCACTCGCTTGTTTACTATGGCCCACTGACTCTCTTTTGGCCGCGTAACGAGTCAGGCCAGCCCGACACTCCTGCCACTCGTAGCATCGAGATGCGTTAATACTATGCGTGGACATGTCCTGTCACCTCATGGACCCCACCATTTGGCCGCGCAACGAGTCAGGCCAGCCCGACACTTCTGCCACTCGTAGCATCGAGACGCGTTAATACTACGCGTGGATGTGTCAACTTTGCCCATGGCCTCGCAAACCGTCCCGTCGCCTCATGGACCCCACCATTTGGCTGCACAACGAGTCAGGCCAGCCCGACACTTCTGCCACTCGTAGCATCGAGACGCGTTAATACTATGCGTGGACGTGTCAACTTTGCCCATGGCCTCGCAAACCATCCCGTCGCCTCATGGACCCCACCACTTCAGTAATGGCCCTGTCACGTCGACGTACCTACCCTCCCCTATCACAAACCACCAACTGTAGTTTAGTACTATGTAATAAATCATATGTATATTTTGTATTGGTACCCGTGCATCTACCCATTACGGGTATGTACCCATACCTCACCCGCACTGACCCGCACCAAAACCCATACCCGCACGAATGGGTACCGACCCGTGACGGGTACGGGTGCGGGTATGACCACTGATACCCCAGGGTATACCCGTGCCAATCCCTAAGCACTGATAATAAAAACAGGTCGACTGTTTACCCACCTTGTCGCACCAGCTGTGATGGGTGTGTCGTCTGCGGCACACACGTTGGGCTGTCGTCGTCATGGCTGTGCGTGACACATGAGCACACATTGTTAATATAAAAAGTTGAATATGGACTTACCTACCTTGCTGCACTGGCTGTGAGTGGCACGGATGGGTGTATTGCTGCGTTGCACATATTAGGCTGTCGTCGTCGTGGCTGCGCGTGACACATGAGCATGCATTGTCAATAAAAAAGGTTGAGTACGCACCTACCTACCTTGCTGCACTGGCTCAGGCTGTGAGTGGCATGGATGGGTGTGTTGCTGCGTTGCACACGTTGGGCTGTCATTGTCGTGGCTGCGCGTGACACATGAGCACGCATTGTTAATATAAAAAATTGAATACGGACTTACCTACCTTGCTGCACCGGCCGTGAATGGCACGGATGGGTGTATTGCTGCGTCACACACATTAGGCTGTCGTCGTCGTGGCTGCACATGACACATGAGCATGCATTGTCAATAAAAAAGGTTGAATATGCACCTACCTACCTTGCTGCACTGGCTCAGGCTGTGAGTGGCACGGACGGGTGTGTTGCTGTGTCGCACACATTGGGCTGTCATCGTCGTGGCTGCGCGTGACACATGAGTACACATTGTTAATAAAAAAAGTCAAGTATTGACCTACCTTGTCACATCCATGTGAGTAGCACAGATGGGTGTGGCGTTGTTGTTGTTGTGGCTGCGTGGTTAGTACGAACAATAGTTGAATATCAAAATACCTATTTGTAGTGCAGGGATGTTGGCTGCATGGCATACATTGGGCTGTCATCGTTGTGGCTGTGCATGGTGGTTGTGTGCAGGCAAGTTAGGCTGACATTGTCATGTCGCTGTCGTCATGGCTGGGCAGTTAGCATGAAAAATAGAACTGTGGAACTTGAATGGCATGGGCTTTGGCTGGTTTGTCGTTTGTCGTTGCTGCTGGTGCATGGTGAGAACTTGAAAGCCTGAGTGTCGTGCTGTGGCGACGCGGATGGTTAGTAATCAGTGGAGAAAAAAATACAAAATATAGACCGGTCTAATAAAAACCAGTCCAAACTGGTCACAAGACTGGCAACCAATCACGGCAACTGACGGCAACCGGTTTTGGATGGTTTGGTCCGGTCTTGAGGATTTTGAGATTTCGAAAGACCGGTCTCGGTCTTGGTCCTGCCAAAATAGGCAAAAAGACTGGACCGGACCGGACTTTTAAACACTATGCTCTCTGTTAAGTCCAGTTCCTCCAGGGTTATTGGAGAAGCGGAGTAGAGAGGAATATACATGAAGGGGGCGAAACGGACATCAGCTTCAACTTATGTGTTGTGCCCTTGCTGTGAGTTCTTGTCCAAGTATTTGTCAGAGAAGTGGAGTGTCGGAGATGATTAGCAGTTGGGTCAGAGTGATGACAAGAAGACTAGCTTCAAGTGTCGAGTAAGGAGATCAAGGAGTTTGTTCAGAGGATATCCAGGACGAGTTTGATAGGAGGAGACTAAGATGATATTTGAACTGCAGAACACTAAGTACATGTTGAGCTTTTAGACTACAATAGAGAATGACCAATAAAGGAAAGTAGCTACGATGACAAGTAAACACAAGGTATCTGGAGAGCTGGAGATACCATAATCAGACAGAGGGAGTCAGAAGGAGTCAAAGGGAATCATAGGGAGTCAAAGGGAGTCAATACGAGTCAGGAGGAGTCATGAAGAATGTACTAAACCAAAGTAAGTCTAATGTAACAGGGCTGTCAAGAAATGTCAAGATAGAATGGAGAGACATAAGCAGAATTAGTAATCAAGGTAGGAGTAACAACAGGAGATGAACCAGAAGAACGGAGAGCGCTGTATGAGGTTCGGAGATGATGCGGAGGTCCGGAGACGATGCACGTGATATGTGATATGACACTCTCATATCAACATGTCCATGCAAGATATGACTCATCTGCCATCAAACCTCCCACCTCATGTTGGGGCCATGCTTGTGAGCACTCTCAGGCAAGATTTGCTCTTTGTCAGGGCATGTTGGTCAGCCTTGGGCTTGACCATATGGTCTTTCGAGGTGTTTACACCAAGTATGGAGGAGATTGAGACATTGAACAGCCATGGGTTATCGTACAGCATTGGTATGTGCTCCTGTTTGGTGGGTCTTCTACACTGATGGCCCTTGTAGCCTTCAGCGACCTTTATCTTCCAACATGAGTCTGTCTGATGACTGGTTGCCCCAACCATCATAGCTGTAACCATGTCGCAATGTTGTCTGATCCAGTAACATACAAGGGAGTTTGGTACAGTCTCCAATATGGTGTTCTACCCATCCATGTCACATCCACCTACTGTTGTTGTAAGTGATGACATGACAGATGGTGCCATCTGTGCTGCTAACCTATCATTTAAAGGTTGTCTTCATCAATACCATCACAATTATGTGGTGTGTAAGGTTGATGATGCATGTGTGTACTATGGGGGGTGCCTGAGGTCATCCAGGTTGCAACACATTTTTTCATTGATAGCCAAGTGTTGGAGATGTTTGTGACTGAAAATTTTTTGGCTGGTAGTTAATCAATCTTTAACTTGCTATCATCTTCTAATGAGGTTTGAAGGCTTTCAAGCTTAAACTGTGTGAGAATATACAATCAGTCTATTGGGGTTCCATGTCAAGTCCAGGTTTTCTCTGGCTGAGTCTGGGTATAAGTCTGGCCAGGGTAGCATAGATAGAGTAGGATAGACTGTTTGGATTCAACTACTCAGGGGGAGAGTTGATCCCTTGCATAGGTTCCAGTCTAAGACAGAATGAGGAGAAGTAACTAAGTTGATTTCAGACTGAGACTACCAGACAAGTCATCTACAGCTTGTATACTAGTAGGGGACATAGCAATGCACAGTCCGGAAATCTGGAGACCAGAAGATGAGTAAGGCATTAATAAGGCAGAGTCAGAGGCACAGTAATTAGTAAGACAAGTCCATGATAAGAACACTTCAATTACCCCCAGACATAGGCTCTTAACCTATATTTTGCCTACTAAAAATATAGGCTAAGAGCCTATTGTCCCAAGGGGCATCCCCAAGGTAAAATGTGATTTTTCAGAATGTGTGGGAGAGTATATTTTAGGGGTTTTGGGAAAGTGTGGGTGTCACATGGGATGTCCAAATATTTTGGGACACCCAAGGATAGTTGGGGTTACCAATTGACTTTGGAGCACCTATAGGAGTGTCAGGGGTCCTTGTTGGAGACTTCCAAAAATCCCCAAAAAATCCAACAAAATCTGATCTCAGAAATATTACTAGGAGATTATATAGTGCAAATGTCAAACTTTATGGATATTTTGATGCTACTGCCTAGTTAGTTCAACTTCACCTGTTTGGTATGTAGAATAACAAAAGGATGGCTGTATCATCAAATAGTCCATTTATCTACCCTACATCAAGGTCTTACAGTAGAAATTGGAATGCTCAAGTAATGAATTTGGGACATTTACAACAGAAGCTTGGGATACCCATGTGATGGCTTTGGAACACCCATAGGATGTCTTGGAATGCCCAGAGTAGAGATTTGAGATATCCAGTGAGTGAGTTTGGGATACCTACATGATGGATTTGGAACACCCATATCTGTCTTGGGACACCCAGATAATAAATTGGGATGCTCACAAGAGAAGTTTGGGATATCCAGTGGATAAATTTGGGATACCCACATGGTGGCTTGGGACACCTATATTTGGCTTGGGATGCCCAGATAATAAATTTGGGATGCCCACAATAGGGATTTGGGACACCCAATTGATAAGTTTGAAAGATCCACCATAGAAATTGAGATGTTCTCATAGTAGCCTTGACAAATATCATGGTCACTACTAAAATAGTTTGGAATGTGTAGTTCAAAAGTGTACTAAAAAAGTCCTCAAAGGATAGTCAAAAATGCAGACAAAAGTATACCAAAGTAATTTAGAAAGTGTAGTGAAAAGTATATAAACAATGCCTTTGAAAGTTAGTCAAAAATGTGGACAAAAGTGTATCAAAGTGCAGACCAAAGTGTGTCAAAGTAATATAGAAAGTGTAGTAAAAAGTGTACAAATAGAGCCTTGAAAAGGTGAACAAAAATGTGGACAAAAGTGTACCAAAGTTATTTAGAAAGTGTAATAAAAAGTGTACAAACAATGCCTTCAAAAGATAGTTAAAAGCGCAGACACTAGCTTACACTTCTGCACATTTTTGACTACCTTTTGGTACACTTTGTGTACACTTGTGGACTACACTTTCTAAAGTACTGTAGTACACTTTTGTCCACATTTTTGACTATCTTTTGAAGGCATTGTTTCTACACTTTTTACTACACTTTCTACATGACTTTAGTACACATTAGTATGCAATTTTAACTACCTATTGAAGGCATTGTTTGTACACTTTTCACTATACTTTCTAAATGACTTTAGTACACTTTTGTCTGCAATTTTAACTACCATTGTTTGTACACTTTTCAGTACACTCTCTACATGACTTTGGTACACTTTTGTCCACATTTTTGACTACCTAGTGAAGCTATTGTTGGTACACTTTTTACTACACTTTCTATATTACATTGGTACACTTTGTCTGCATTTTTGACTACCTTTTGAAGGTGTTCTTTATACACTTTTTACTACACTTTCTAAATAACTTTGGTACACTTTTATTTACATTTTTGACTAACTATTCAAGCCATTGTGTGTATACTTTTTTTACTACATTCTCTACATAACTTTGCTATACTTTTGTCCACATTTTTAACTACCTATTGAAGCTATTGTTTGTACACTTTAGTCCGCAATTGGAACTACCTTATGAAGACATTGTTTGTACACTTTTTACTACACTTTCTAAATAACTTTGGTACACTTGTCTACATTTTTGACTACCTTTGAAGATATTGTTTGTGCCCTTTTTACTACATTTTCTACCTTACTTTGATATACTTTTGTCCATATTTTTGACTATCTTTTGAAGACATGGTTTGTATACTTTTTACTACACTTTTGTCCACATTTTGTCCACCTTTGCAAGGCTCTGTTTATACACTTGTTACTATACTTTTTATATTACTTTGGTACACTTTTGTCTGCACTTTGGACCATATATTGAAGGTATTGTTTGTATATTTTTTACTATACTGTCTAAATGACTTTGGTATACTTCTGTCCACATTTTTGACTATCTTTTAAAGGCATTCTTGGTATACTTTTCACTACACTTTCTAAATTACTTTGATACACTTTTGTCTGCATTTTTGACTATTTTTTGAGGCCATTTTTAGTGAATTTTGGAAGTCCCAAACAAGAACTCCTGAGACTGGAACCTACACAAGGGATCAACTCTCAACACTACCCTGACCAAAGTTATATCCAGACTCAGCCAGAGAAGACCCAGACTTGACAATATTTCAGACTCCCTTTTGTGTGGGTTCATGCAATTCATTCATTCACCTGTCAGAAATCCTTGTCCATCTTGACTCCCTTCGCCTAACACTGTTATGAACCCCTATCATCATTCCTGACCTGCCAAGGCATCCACCTCAGCATCTGACTCATGTTGTCAAGCTGTGCTGCAAGCACTGGCTAGCACGAGATGCACCCTGGCAGCCTCTACCACCTTCAGAAGCTTCTCTGCAAGAAGGTCTTCTCCCCTCACTCCTGTCACCCCCATGCCACCCCCTCAGCCCCAGTCAAGACTCCTGAACTAGAGGCTTCAACCCCCTGTTTTTCATCGTCATCCTAATAGCAGTGAACCCAGAGATAATGATTCTGGAGATAGCTTGGGAAATGATGAAGATGAAGAAATAGACCCCGGTCTCATTATATTCCATAACCTCGCTCTGGCCATTGATCCCCTGGCTCAGGCTTCCCACCATACTGACTCTTTGTGCTGTCCCAGGATGAAGGTTAGGGAGCCCGACACCTTCAATGGCACCAACCCCAAAGATCTCTGGACTTTCCTAGTCTGTTGTGTTGGAAATAGGAGATTTTCACCCGGTATGTAGCTGTTTATGTGCTTACCTAATCACATGTCTACAAGACACGTGTTCCAGTAGCATACACCTGAGTGACTTACAGTACACTGAGGTAAGAGATACATTCGATATCTACTTGTATTTGATACTTACACTCCTGTAGTACTTCTACAGGTAGCTACTATCAATCTAGTGACTTACAGTACACTGAGTACTTCTACAGCGAATGCTCAGGTTTTCAAAAATGTTGCGAGTTAAATTTCCAAGGCCAGCCTCATGCCTTCCAAACCAACTGGGCAAAGGTGACCTTTGCTCAGTCCTACCTGAAAGGCATGGCCCTCCAGTGGTTCAAGCCAGACTTACTTGCACTAGATGATCTGGATGGACTCCTGGCAAGAGTTCATCATCGAGCTTCAATCCATTTTTGGACCTCAAGACCAGGACAACCAGTGCATTAATAAGTACATTTTCGAGTTCAACCAGATCACATCCCAAGTCTGGGACTATGGGGATGGTGCACTGCACTACCATTTCTACTCCAGACTTCCAGACCACATCAAAGATGAAATCTGCCACATTGGCAAACCCCAAACACTGGGTGACCTTCGGCACGTAGCTCAAGATATTGATGCTCGTTACTGGTAGCACAAAGAGGAGACTCAGTGCACTACCAATATTCTGCCCCCCTTAGACACCAGCAATTGTTCCCATAGCAGCACTTTTCCCATAACCCTCTCCTGACCAATCCGGTTCTGACATTTCTGCACTGGACTTAGGTGGTAATCCCACCCCAGCTGAATGCCAACATTGCTGCAATAATAACCTATGCCTATTCTGTGGCAACAATGATCATTTTGTGAATAAGTGCATTAAAAGAATCCAGGCTATGGTCTGGTCTGCCAATGAAATGGCCTCTGACCCCAGTTCTGACACACCAGAGTCAGACTCGGATTGAACATTTCTCCAACCTCTGCACGGTTTGGACAAGCATTGACTCCAGCCGTGCTATTCAAGAGATTCTTGCCCAATGCATCCACTCTCTGATTCCAACTCCCTGACCCCTGTCGGCTTTCATCCTATGATACCCCTTGTGCTTCATGCTCTTGTGGACTCTGGGTCCACCCACCCAAACACTCCTTGCCACCTTTGACCCTTGACAATAACCCACCTTTGTGACCACCAAAGCCATTCTCAATCCCATTGTCCCCAGTGAGGTCAGACCTATGACCTACTTTTCATTGGGTTCTACATGCAATTTGTCCCTGGATATAACTAACTCACCCACTTGCAATCCATTGATTGTCTGGGTATTGAGTAGTACCAAATTCTGGACACCTGCACAAAGAATGCCAACCCCCCTGTTGACAACCCCAGCCTCTCCCAGCCAAATCTGTCCCCAGCCTCTCTGGCCACATCTGACCCCTGGCTTCATGCCTTGGGTATCCTGGTCATCCTGTCAACTCATCAGACTCTGAACCCTGTCTATTCCACTATTTTCCCTGATTTCTGCCACCACCAGTTGTGTGTATACACCCATTGCTCAGCCCAACACATCCAGTAGATGATGGGACGTCTACCCCAAAGAGTACACCCAGGCTAAAACCCCTGAATCTCCAGCCAGTATTCACCACTGCACTAACACTCTGACTGGCCAACTTCCATTTACATTTTATCTACATTACATGCAACAAACTATTTACAACCTGGCTTTCACGTACCCTACTTCTTTGGAGGACTCATCAGGTTCTCTGCCACATTGTCCCAGAGTCTGGCCAACTCCTCCTGAGTTTCCCCTTCACCAACTTCTTCCTCTGTTGACTTGTCAGCAGACTCCTCTGGCATTCCAAAGAAGGCAGCCTCATCCACAAACGTCTTCAAGGCTCTTGTAGCCTTCTTCGATGCCTGTGTTGATTCTCTTTGTGCCTGCACCAGTTCCCCCAACCAGTCACTCATCTGTGCAACTTTGAGGGACCCCTTTGGAACTACCTACCATCTCTGGTCAGGCTTAGTGCTCTCCAGACCTTTCCCCCTGAGAATCCTGGAGCTGGTATTTTATCTTCATTCCTGCCACCAGGTGGTCCAGTGAAATCTGACTTGGCCCGGCCCTGGCCATCCTCTCCCTGATGATCTCCACCTCATCATCATCTTGTGCCTTTGCCTTGCATACTTGTTTTTTCTTCTCACCTTGACATGGCAATGTTGGGACCTCTCGGCCCTTACCTTTCCCACCTCTGGCCATCCCCATCTCTGGCCACTTGCACTTCTCCTTCATGTGCACACACCAGCTGCACACTTTCCACCGTTTGTTACCATCAGTGGTAACCTCACACATAATGCCAGCCTTTGTGCAGTGCACACAACTGCTGGGGAATTCAGCATGTCTAGAGACAAGACATCTATACTGACTTACCACATTCCACTGGCAGGCCTATGGGCAATGCTTGACCCAACCTCAGCCTCCTCTCATTGCCTCTTTTTGGTGGCCTCAATGGCCTTCCTCTACACTTCCTCTTGCTTCCTCAGCTCAGCCTTCCCCTCTTCTCGTCAATGCCTCTCTGCCTCCTCCCAGTGATGTTGTTTTTTCCTCCCAGCAGTGTTTTTCTGCCTCTTCCTGGAGATGCTGCTCTTTGTCTTCACGGCATTTCTTCTTGACTTTGTGCTGGCGATGCTCTTTGGCCTTGGCCATTATGACCTCATTGTTATCTTCGAGATCCAAGTTGAGCTTGGGCATCTTCAAACGAGCCCAGTTGATACCAGGCATGGAGGGAGCAGGAGTGATAGATTTAGAAGCTGAAGACATTTTTTTGCAGTAGAGAATGATTGGGTCAAGTGAAAACCCAGTCATACCTTTTTTTCTCAGAGGAGGTCAATTTTCAAACTCAGCATTGTCCTCACATGGCCTCAAGGGTTCAGCCCTAAGAGGAGGATACTGTCACATCCATGTCCAGACCCCTATATTCAAGTCTGGCCACACTCATGTATCTCTGGCCACACTGTGCATTCCCAGCCCCAGCCTCCACTTAGAACCCATTTAGGTATAGTTTGATTAGTAAGCATGGCAGTGTCTGCCACATCACTCCATTATGCCTCCAACTCTTATTTCATATCCAGCTTTCTCATATATTCTCTTGTCCTGGTTCTGGCTTACTAATTACTGCAATTTGGACTCTGCCTTACTAATACCTTACTCATCTTCCAGTCTCTGGATTACAGGACTGTGCATTGCTATGTCCCCTACTAGTATTTAAGCTGTAGATAATTTGTCTGGTAGCCTTCAGTCTGAAATCAACTTAGTTACTTCTTGTCACATCCATGTCCAGACCCCTATAATCAAGTCTGGCTACACGGGCGCATCTCCGGCCACACTCACACATTCCCAGCCCTGGACTCAACCTTGACCCCTTTCAGGTATAATCTTGATTAGTGAGCATGGCAGTGTCTGCCACATTGCTCCATTATGCCTCTGATCCTTATTTCATATCTAGCTTTCTCGTATGTTCTCTTGTCCCAGTTCTGTCATACTAATTACTACACCTCTGACTTTGCATTACTAATACCTTACTAATTCTAATCTTCCAGTCTCTGGATTACCAGACTGTGCTTTGCTATGTACCATTCTAGTATTTAAACTGTAGATACTTTGTCTGGTAGTCTCAGTCTGAAATCAACTTAGTTACTTCTCCCTATTCTGTCTTAGACTGGAACCTATGCAAGGGATCAACTCTCCTCCTGAGTAGTTGAATCCAAGCAGTCTACTTCTATTCTCTATGCTACCCCGACTGGAATTATACCTGGACTAAGTCAGAGAAGACCTAGACTAAGTCAGAGAAGACCTGGACTTGACACTTCTCCATCATCTGTCTTAGACTGAAACCTACACAAGGGATCAACTCTCTGCCCTGAATAGTTGAATCCAAACAGTCTATCTTCTTCTATCTATACTACCCCTACCAGAGTTATATCCAAACTCAGCCAGAGAAGACCCAGACTTGACATAGTGTTACCTTAGCTTCAGGCTGTTATTTTTCATCTCACTCATTTCATCATAAATATTCATACATGTAGAGATGACAATATGGTTTTTAACAACAGCTATCAGTCAAAAAAAAACTTTAAATAGATTAAACCAGCCAATATTGAGTTATTTGACTTAAACTATTATTTAGTTTCAATAAAACCTATGTTAAAGACATGAATGACTGCATAGATTTGTATAATTGCTTTGTTTTTTTAGCTGACAAGTATAAATGTAGGCAACATTTTGTTCACTGGAAGTGTTTAGATCCATGAAGAAACAGACATGCTAGAAAGGGAAGCTACACAAAAAACTGAAATAGTAGGAAGCCAAACTAAAGCAACACTAATGCTACATATTGATGGGACACTGATGGAACATGATGATATAATCATTTCTATGGCAGCACAACTTAGCTTGCTCAGTCAGCATTTATTATTTGTACACTCATCCTTTATAATACTTCATCATCTAGCCCTTCTCTTACTCATCTGCTTCATCAGCACACACATAGCATGACCACATTATCACTACTTAGCTTCTGTTTGCTTACTTAGTAGCTCCACTTTGCTTACTCAAAAGTATAGCCATGTATAGTTGTGTACAGTCAAGCTGACTAACTTCTTTTCTTTACTTACTAATATTCTTCTCTTTTCTCTTTTCTCTTTACTACTCATCACTCTCCTTCATTGCTATTAGTATGCATGAGCCTACAAGAACTCCAGTAGTATAAAAGCCACCTACTTTCCTTGTAGTAGAATCAATCAATCAAGTATTCTTCATTCAGAACCCATAGTCCAATCTCCAAGTCCAAGCTTAGTGTAGGCTAATCCATTATCATTTGAAGACAAGAATACTTTACCCCTATCCCATCCCTCCACTTCTTATCTCTATCACAACTCCCATCCAGAAATACTTATACCACCTATGGATCACCAAATATTAGTGATTCAGCAACAGTTCTACTTAGGTTTTGGGCTATTGGTTTTGTATCATTTCAACATAGATCTATAGTGCAATTCATAGTATGCTGTACTTGTGGCAACTGTTTTGTAATCTTCAGTCTGTCCAGTTATAATCTTACTCTATCATGACCAAAATATCTCAAGACTTGTACACAGTTACTTCAACTCATATCAAGCTGTTCATCACATATGTGGAGTCATCTACACCTGATACAATACATATTTTACATCCTTCAATACTATTATTTTTGAGTAAAGGGTCAACCACACCCCAAGCCCTTCAAAGCTCCAGCTATTAATCTCCACCCACCTTCAAGCTTCATACATGTTGCTACTACTCTCAGTCTCTGTTCCATTGGATCAAAGGAAATCTGAAGATATAAATAATGAAAACTTTGGTATGCTCTGTGTAATCTCATCTGATAAATTGGTGTCATGTTAATACCTTCTTCATGGTGTAAAGAGATAACACTAATAATAATATGAACATTAGAACAGGGAAAATCAATTGCTTAGAGTATATAAACTACTTGCTGCCTGTCTTAATGTAAACTCATGCTAATAATATTGTACTTAAGCTATGCATCAGTTGGGTGGAAATGAAATGTGCATCTCAGATGAAAATGCTATTTCTCTAATGTAGACAAGGTTTGCATGATCCTAGAATTTAGGCTTGCTCTACAAAACTTAGAATATTTGATACATAGAGTGTCTTTACAGATATAGATTTTAACCTGTCAAGTCCTCATCAAGGGTGGATAATAGCAATGTAGATGTGAGCTGATCTAGCATTACCAATGTCATCAATGAAAATATAAATAAATATAAAGCTCTATTGACCTGTGTAAACATGAGAAATTACTTATTGGACTTTAGTAACATGATCTTGAGATATGTCTATATAACTGGGAAATAGTTCATAGTACAACCTACAAGAACAATGATTATTCAAACAAAAATCTATATGTGGTCAATGTACCAGTACTATATCTCAATAGCATGTCCTACCTCCTAGAAATCTGGAATGAGAAAAAGAAATATTATTACAGTCCTAAGTTATGACCCTATAGCAGGGGTTGAGCAAGAGAGATCAATGAGTCTGCAAGTACATTGATAGTGTCGATGTTCTTCAAAATTTCAAGATTGGTGTTCATAAGGATATTCTATACTAGACATATCAGTGAGTGTCTGGTTTGGTGGAAGTACAGAGCATCACTAGGGTGTATGACGTGAGTCCATCTTGATACTTCCATCTAGTTGAGTTGCCAGGCTCATGAATCATTGAAAGGTTTAATGGCAGTTACCTATGCAGCTAATTAGAGATTTTTCTGCATGGGGCCTAGGTCCACATATGAATAGCATGAATTGTATCCAGAGGCAAATCTATCTGTCCACCTTGTGCAAGAGGAAAGTTTACTGTTTTTACCCTCTTTGATATTCTCCTCTGCTTTGCACCCTCTATATATATTAGAAGCTAAAAGGTATTAATGTTGACAATATCATCAATTTTATATGATGGAAAAGTTTTGCAATGAAATTAAATGTCAAATGGAACAGTTTGACAGTATATATGGATCACCTGATTAATATTGGTTGCTCATAACTGACCAAGGTCTGCCATATTGTAGTTGGCTATAATACATGTGGTGGATGTGACTTTGCTTGCTTACATTGGCATAAGCCCAGTGTTTTTTTTTTATAGATCAATTTTATGTCCAGGTGGGGAAGCCCAGTGTTAATGGCCATGTGCAAGATGATTTTATATCTTCCTTACTATTATTGGTGCTCATAGCTCCAAGGTGTTGATTATTAATACATGACTTGCTTGAGAGGATGTAAGACTATTGATATCATATTCAGTTTGCATTTTGAGTTCCTAATGTGGGCATAATGTCAAGTCCGGGTATAACTCCAGTTGAGGTAGCATAGAGAGAATAGGAATAAGGATAGACTGTTTGAGTTCAACTACTCAGATGGAGAGTTGACTCCTTGCATAGGTTTCAGTCTAAGGCAGATAAGAGTAGGGAGAAGTAACTTAGTTGATTTCAGACTGAAGACTACTGGACAAGTAATTACAGCTTAAATACTTGAAGGTAGCATAGGAATGTGCAGTCCGGTAATCCGGAGATCAGAAGATTAGTAAGTATTAGTAAGACAGAATGAAGGTGCAGTAAGCTGACAAAGATAAGACTGGGACAAGGGTACATACAGAAAGCCGGATATGAAATACAAGTCGGAACTAGAATGGAGCAATGACAGGTACTGCCATGCTCAAGAATGGAGACCATACCAAAATGAGATATGGGGGACTGGGGATGCACGAATGGCACCAGAGATGTGTGAGTGTGGCCAGACTTGAGAATAGGGGTCCAAACATGGCCGTGACACATAAGTTCAACATCTTTGTCTGTATCCATTTGGTTGTTATATTTGACTATTTACTATACAATGCATTTGTTTGTATTGATATTTTTTGCTACAATATTTTACTCTTCCAATATTGTTATATAGGTTATTATGGCATGCATTAGATTTTTAGTTTTATGAGTAAAATTAGTAGGAACAGCCTATGGTGAAGAAGCTACCTTTGGAAAACCATGTAAGGCAAGAGATTAGAAGGTCAGTTGCTTGTTATTTTATAATCACATTTATCTAGTTTGTTCTTTGTACTAAAGGATCTTGAGCATTGCTGCATTGGCAAAAACCTTACTTTTCAAATCAGAGCTATGTAACTCAGGCTTCTGTAATAGCTCCAATGAGGTCTGACTAAAATGCATGCATTGAAAATACAGTAACACCTGAGATGTGCTTTGAACAGTGAATATTATATAGCGACCACATGTTGGAAATAGATAATACCTAGGATAAAAAATTTATTTGTCACACCTAAAGATAGCAAATCCAAAATATGTATTGAAATATGATTATGAGACATAGCTGAGAGAATAAAGTGAGAATAATAAGAGCTAGTATATATTGAGGATAAAGCAATGATATATTATTGTCTTGACACCCATAACCAGTTGTTGATTGCTGCATATCATGATCACCTGCCTAATCAGTATCACTGAAGGCTTGAAAACCAGTCTTCAAGAGCTGCTAAGGCAAGTAGTAGTCTAGTGATTTCAAACCATACTACTGAAGAAAATGTTTCTTCAAAGTATATTTGTGTGAGTGTCAAGTCCGGGTCTTCTCCGGCTAACTCCGGATATAACTCCGGTAGGGGTAGCGTAGAGATAGCAGGAGTAAGAGTAGACTGATTGAGTTCAACTACTCAGATAGAGAGTTGACTCCTTGCGTGGATTCCAGTCTAGGACAGATAAGAGTAGGGAGAAGTAACTTAGTTGATTTCAGACTGAAGACTACCGGACAAAGTATCTACAACTTAAATACTACAAGGGGACATAGCAATGCGCAGTCCGGTAATCCGGAGACCGGAAGATGAGTAAGATATTAGTAAGGCGAAGTCAGAGGCGCAGTAATTAGTAAGACAGAATCGGGACAAACAAACATATAGAAAGCCGGACATAAACTAAAAGTCGGAAATAGAATGGACCGATGACAGGTACTGCCATGCTCAAGAATGGAGACCATACCGTAAAGAGACGTGACACCAGTCCGGGCCCGGGGATGCGCGAGTGTGGCCGGAGATGCGCTAGTATAGCCGGACTTCTGAATAGGGGTCTGGACATAGCCGTGACAGTATCCCCCTCTTAGGGGCCGAACCCATGAGGCCGCGTAAGGACAATGCTGAGTTTGAAAATTTGCTGAGTCTGAGGGAAAAGGGTTTGACCGGTTTCTTCTTCAACACTATCATCTTCTGCTTCGAAAAAATGTCGTCCACTTCAAAATCTATCACTCCTGCCCCCCCCATGCCCGGTATCGACTGGGCTCGCCTCAAGACTCCCGAGCTTGACTCGGATATCGAGGACAATGATGATGTTGCGGCGGCCAAGGCCAAGAACGCCGCCGCGTAAAGTCGAGAAGAAACGTCGGGAAGACGAGGAGAAGCAAGCCCGGGAGGAGGAGGAGAAGCAAGCCCGGAGAGGAGGAGCGAGCCGGGAGGAGGAGAGAAGCGAGCCCGGAGGAGGAGGAGAAACGTCGCCGGGAAAGAGAAGAGAGGCGTCGACGAGAAGAGGAGGAGGTCGAGTTGGAAACGCGAGGAGGAGCAGAGAAGGCCCCGAGGCCATAAAGAAGAGCAGAGGGACGAGGGCGAGGCCGGGCCCAGTGCAGTCCCGGTTGCGGAACCGTGGTGAGTTATCCTTCATTCTGTTCTTTGTACTAACGTCTCTATAGGTGTATTTGTGCAACCAAGAGACAGAAGGCGAGAAAACGTGCCGAGTTTATCAACGACGGAAACAAGAGACGTACGGCGTGCAAACGATGCGCGGGGATGAGGGAGAAGTGTGAGTGGCCGGAGATGGACATGAGCAGGCCTGGAAAGGACAAAGGCAAGGGTAAGCAGGTCCCCACGTCGCCTCGTCAAGGCGAAAAGAAGAAGCGGGTGCGCAAGGCCAAGGTGCAAAAGGACGACGAGGTGGAGATCGTCGGGGAGAGGATGGCCGGGGCCGGTCCCAGCCGAGTCTCGCTAGACCGGTTGGTTGCAGCGATCGAGGAGTTGAGCGGCCGGATGGGGGAGTTGGCGCAGGCGCAAAGGGAGTCAACTCAGGCGCATTGGGACTCGACGCAGGCGCACTGGGAGTCGACGCAGGCGCACAGGGAGTCGACGCTGGCATCAAGGAAGGCCAGGAAGGCCTTCGAGATTTTCGTGGACGAGGCCGCCATTTGTGGCGCGCCGGAGGAGTCCCCAGAGGAGTCGGAGGAGGAAGAAGTCGATGGAGAGGAGATTGACGAGGAACTGGCCGGACTCGAGGAGGATGTGGCGGAGAACCCAATGAGCCCGCCAAGAAGAGTAGGTGACAAAGAGGACCGGTTGTAAATAGCCAATTGAGTACATAGTAATGAATCAAGTCGAGACTTCGAAATACCGGGGACCGGTCAAGGAGAATTGAGGGGACCGGGCTTGTCCGGGTACCGGGCGTGATAGTCTTCTAATAGTTCTGTGGCGTTGCCAAGTTCAGTGGCTAATAGCCAGGATGTTTCTTCGTCAGTCCCTTCGTAACCAGCCCACCGTACCAAATATAAGAGCTGACAGGACTTGCGTCTTCGGTCAACCTTGGAATCGAGGATTTCGGCGATCTCGTATTCCAAATCACCTTCTACTTCGATTGGGGGTGGTGGTGGTTGAGTCCGGTTTGGTATGATGTTCGGGGTTGCTGGTTCGAGTTGGGAGACATGGAAGACCGGGTGGACTGCACGCATGGAGTCCGGTAAGCGGATAGTAAATGAAAGAGAGCCAACTTGGGCTATGATAGGATAAGGCCCAAGGTTCTTTTCTGAGAGTTTCTTGGAGGGCCGGGTTGACCGGAAATACTTGGCTTTCACGAAAACGTTGTCACCAATTTTGAAGTCCGGTGCCGGGGATCTTCTGGCATCTGCTGGACCCTGATAACGTCGTTGGGCCAAAGCCATTTCTTCACGAAGGTATTGATGCAGGGAGTCTAGGTCTACTGTGTAGTCACGAGCCCGGTCGGAGGTCATATCGCGTTCAGGGTGGACTGTGATGTTTGGGTGATAACCCTTGTTAGCGAAGAACGGGGATACTCCGGTAGTGGCGCTTGGTGCGTTATTGTATGCAAACTCTGCTAGGGGTAGCAGATCCGCCCAATTGTCCTGCTGATAGTTGCAGTAGACCCGGAGATACTGTTCGAGTGTCTGATTAGATCGCTCAGTCTGGCCATCCCCCTCTGGATGATATCCGGAGGTGAAGTGGAGGCGCATGTCGAGGGCTTTGCCAAGCGACCGGAAGAAATGAGACACGAATTCAGTACCGCGGTCAGAGGTGACATGGGCCGGAACACCGTGCTTGGAAAACACGTGGAGTAGGAAGAGCTTTGCGAGCTCCGGGCTTGTGATGGTATCGTGGGTGGGAATGAATATGGCTTGTTTCGAGAGACGATCAACCACAACGAGGATGGCTGTGAAGCCGGACGAGGACGGGAGTTGCTCTATGAAATCCATGGAGATGGAATTCCAAGGCTTCTCCGGGACGGGAAGCTGCTTGAGCAACCTGTAAGGACGATGGTGCGGTGTCTTGGACCGGGAACAGGCTGTACAGGACTGGACATAATTCTTGACGAATGTCCTGAGGCCTGGCCAAGTGTATTCGCGACGTATTAACTCGAGTGTTCTGTTTTGCCCGAAGTGACCAGACAGGGGATGATCATGCTTGTAGCGTAGTACCCGGAGACGAAGGTCATTTGAGTCCGGTACATAGATACGATCATCGAGGCGTAGGAAACCGGAGTCATCTACTGACCACCGGGAGTCCGGTGTGTCTGTGAGCCGGGTTTGGGCAATAGGATCTGATGGTAGAGCAGTGAGGATGTCTGCATGGAGTCGTTCGACGTCCATGATCTCGACTGCTCGAAGAACAGGGGACTCGAGGTAAGTGGCACGAAGCGAAGCGGAGAGTTGTTCTTGGGTGAACACCGGCCGGAGATTGTGGGGGTTAACCCGGGCGTAGTCGCTATCCCCCTCTTTGGGGTAGACGTCCCATCGTCTAGTGAGCGCGTCGGGCTTAGCACCGAGTTTACCAGGGCGGAAACGAATGACAAGATTAAACTGGGACAGAAATTCCGACCAGCGAGCTTGTCGCCGGGTCAGAACCTTGGAGGTGGAGAAATACTCCAGGTTTTTGTGGTCGGTGACAACGTCGACCGGGGTAGCAGAACCTTCTAGGTAGTGACGCCACGAGCGGAACGCTTCAAAAATAGCAAGCAATTCCTTATCATGAGTGTCATAGTTCAATTCCGGGGCTGTCAGGGTGCGGGAGTAGAACGCAACCGGATGAATCTGGCCGTCATCGCAAGTAGTAGACAGAATACCGGCGACAGCGTAGTCGGAAGCGTCAGTTTCCACAGTTATAGGGGTACCCGGAATAAAATGCGTCAGGACCGGAGCTGAAGTAAAGGCTTGCTTAAGGGCGTTGAATGATCGACGACACTCCTCGGAGAAGTTCCAAGGAGCATCCTTGCGTGTCAACCGGGTAAGAGGGACCACAATGTCGGAGTAATTGAAGATGAACCGACGATAGAAGTTTGCGAAGCCTAGGAAAGACTGGATGTCCTTAACCTTGCGAGGTTCAGGCCAATCACAGATAGTTTGTATCTTGTCCGGGGACATCGTTAAACCTTCTGGGGAGAGACGATAACCAAGGTACTCCACTGAGTCCGAGTGGAACTCGCACTTCTCCGGCTTAGCGTACAAGCTATGCTGCCGGAGACGGCGAAGTACTTCCCGGACGTGCTGCTTGTGGGATGCTTTATCTCCGGAGTAGATCAGGATGTCGTCGAGGTAGACGACTACGCAGACATCGAGCATGTCTGCGAATATGGTGTTGACAAATCGTTGGAAGGCCGCAGGGGCGTTGGTCAGCCCGAAGGGCATGACTAGCCACTCATAGGATCCATAGCGCGTTCTAAAGGCAGTCTTCCACTCGTCTCCGGGAGCAATCCGGACGAGGTGGTAGGCGTGCCGGAGATCTATTTTGGTGTAGATCTTGGCGCGAGCAGGGGAGTCCAGGAGGTCAGATATGAGTGGTAGTGGGTAACGATCCTTCTTGGTTAGCTTGTTAAGGCCACGGTAGTCAACACATAGTCGGAGAGAGCCGTCCTTCTTCTTGACGAAGAGGACAGGAGCAGCAGTGGGAGGAAGCAGTGGGGCGAATGAAACCTGTGCCGAGATTCTCGTCTATGAAAGTCCGGAGAGCTTCCAACTCTACCGGGGACAGGGAGTAGATGGTTCCTAACGGAGGGGTAGTTCCTTCTTCAAGCTCGATCTTCAAGTCATGATCACGATGAGGTGCTAGGACAGATGCCTTTGCCTTGCTAAAGACATCAGCGAAATCGTGGTACTCCGGAGGGATACTAGAGAGGTCCGGAGTAGTGGTGGTAGAAGACCGAGCTTTGGCTGAGTCCTGGGGACGCAGCTGAAGTTGGAACTGCAGGGATCCCTCTAATTTGCATGCAAGCGCGTAGGCTGCAGCGTTGATCAGGGATATATGAGGAGCCTTCAGGGGGGTGGAGACCGGTGAGTCGACAGGCGTGACAGGGGTTACCACTGGCACGGGGCCAGGGTCAGATTGGCTAGATAAGCCGGGGACAGAGTGACCGGATAGGTCGGGAACAGATTGGCCAGGAGAGGCCGGGATTGTCGACAGGGGCGTTGGCATTCCTTGTGCAGATGTCCGGAATTCGAGACTGCCCAATACCCAGTCAATCGACGGATTGAAGCGGGTGAGCCAGTTATGTCCTAGGACGAGTTTACACTCAGAATCCAACGGGGCAAGATAAAATGTCATCGGGGTGACATCACCGGAGTCCGGGAACAGAATTGAGAGATCTATTGCGTTGGTAATTACAAAATTCGAGGTACCGTCAAAGAGTCGGAGTGTAATAGGGGATACGGGGTAAGAGGGTAACGAGTGTTGGGAGGCGAACTTGAGATCTATAAAACAGTGGGTGGACCCGGAGTCCACAAGAGCGCGAAGCTGGGGAATGTCATAGGAGGAAAGGGAAACATAGGGGGTCAGGGAATTAGGGTCGGAAAGAGCGGACGCATTGAGACGAGCCTCTTCAGGTGCACAAACGGAGTCAACGCAACTCTCAGTCTGTGCTGAGGTCTGAGAGTTGCTTTCTATTTTTTTGTCTCGGTGGAAGCACCCGAGGTTGAGTCCGGCTTGACAGAACCGGGCTCAGAGGCGGTCTCAGTGGCAGAGGCAGCCCGCGCCTTGGCCTTGGCTGACTTCTTGGGACATTTGTCCGCAAAGTGACCGTTGTCTCCGCAGAACATACAGAGGTTGTTGTCGAGGCGCCGCTTGCGCTCGACTGAGGTGAGCTTTCCGTCTTTGCCCAATTTGTCGGTTAAGTCTGGCTTGGAAGGCCTGGCAGCCAGGACTGGCCAGAGTTGGAGGGCTTGGACGAGGGCTTGTCAGATTTGCCGGATTTGTTGTCCGAGGGCTGGAACTTGTTTCCGGAGTTGGAAGAGGACTGGGGTTGGCTCTTGGTCGCGCGCTGAGTCTCGTCTTTGCGTTCCCAGTAGCGGGCATCAATTTCTTGGGCTAGGTGACGAAGGTCACCCAATACCCGGGGTTTACCAACACGGCAGATTTCGTCCTTGATACGGTCTGGAAGACCGGAGTAAAAGTGGTGGCGGAGTGCACCATCACCGTAGTCTCGGACTTGTGACGCGATACGGTTGAACTCGACTACGTACTTATTGATACGTTGATTGTCCTTCATCTGGAGATGGTCGAGTTGACTTTCCGCATCAGCGACGGGGTCGTGAGGTCCAAAGGTGGTCTGGAGCTCAATGACAAATTCATGCCATGAGTCCATCCAGAGGGGACGATCATCCGGAGCGTCCATAGCGAGCAAGTCCGGCTCAAACCACTCGAGGGCCATGCCCTTCAAGTAGGACTGGGCAAAGGTCACTTTGGCCCTATCATTCTGAAAAGCGCGAGGCCGGTCTTGGAAATTGAGCTCGCATTGGACTAGGAATGTCCGGAGTTCTTTGGGCTTGGTGCCATCGAAAGTGTCAGGCTCCCTGACTTTCGTCCTGGCAGAGGGCGAAGAGTCATTGCATTTGGAAAACCGGGCCAGACTGTCGATGGCTTGGGCGAGGTGGTTAAAAATGGCGTAGCCGGGATCTAAATCTTCCGGAACGTCAAAGAATGGATCGTCTTCATCGTTATTGTTGTCATTGTCGTCGTCATCTCCTTCGTCACCTGAGCCATCTCTGGGGTTGTCATCCCCGGGATCGTCGTCATCAGGGTCAGCGGGAGGATGACGAGGGGTAGGAGTTTGTAAGTTCCGGTTGGAGGATCCGGATTTAGGAGCGGGAGTGGGGGTGGGAGTGGGAGAAGACCTTCTGGCGGAGAAGCTTCTGAAAGAGGTAGTAGCTACCGGGGTACGTCTGGTACTAGCTAGGGCTAGCAACGCGTTCTGACGACGCGAGGTGGATGCTGAGGCGGATGCCTCTGCGGTACGAGAGCGGAGTCGGGTTGTCATGGTCATGACACAGATGGGTGAGGATTGCAGATAGGAAGGGGTTTACTGACGAGTGAACCCACACAAGTGTGAGTCTGAAATACTGTCAAGTCCGGGTCTTCTCCTGGCTAACTCCGGATATAACTCCAGTAGGGGTAGCATAGAGATAGCAGGAGTAAGAGTAGACTGATTGAGTTCAACTACTCAGATAGAGAGTTGACTCCTTGCGTGGATTCCAGTCTAGGACAGATAAGAGTAGGGAGAAGTAACTTAGTTGATTTCAGACTGAAGACTACCGGACAAAGTATCTACAACTTAAATACTACAAGGGGACATAGCAATGCGCAGTCCGGTAATCCGGAGACCGGAAGATGAGTAAGATATTAGTAAGGCGAAGTCAGAGGCGCAGTAATTAGTAAGACAGAATCGGGACAAACAAACATATAGAAAGCCGGACATAAACTAAAAGTCGGAAATAGAATGGACCGATGACAGGTACTGCCATGCTCGAGAATGGAGACCATACCATAAAGAGACGTGACACCAGTCCGGGCCCGGGGATGCGTGAGTGTGGCCGGAGATGCGCTAGTATAGCCGGACTTCTGAATAGGGGTCCGGACATAGCCGTGACAGTGAGGCCTTTAGCAACAAGTCTTGCTTTCTTGCAACCATCATTTTTGACTGTATATATCCATCTTAATTTGATGGATTTACAATCAGGTGGAAGATCCATGAGTTTCCATACTTTGCAATTATATATAGAGGTAATCTCCTCTTGTATCATTTTTCTCCATTCTTTCTGATCTTGGTTAGGTAAAGATTTGATATTCCAAAATTGTTTGGATGCTTTGGAAGTATGAATGACTTGTGCAATAGGATAATTGGAGAATAGAGTGCTTTGTTCTTGCTGCATCTCTTCTATTAGTTTTCCAATATCTTCAAATTGCTGTCAAGTCCAGGTCTTCTCCAGCTAAGTCTGGATATAACTTTGGTTGGGGTAGTGTAGATAGAACAGAGGTAAACTGTCTGGATTCAACTACTCAGGGGGAGAGTTGATCTCTTGTATAGGTTCTAGTCTAAGACAGATAAGGGAGAAGTGACTAAGTTGATTTCAGACTAGAGACTACCAGACAAATTATCTACAGTTTAAATACTAGAAGTGAACATAGCAAAGCACAGTCCAGTAATCTGGAGACTGGAAGATTAGTAAGATATCAGTAAGCAAGAATGAAGGTGCAGTAAGCTGACAAAGATGAGACTGGGACAAGTAGTATTTTAAAGTCCAGTCCAGTCCAGTCTTTTGACCAATTTTGTGGGCAACTGAACCGCAACCAGTCTTTTTTAATCCCAAATCTGAGGCAACTGGACTGAAACTGGTGGCAACTGGTTGCCGTTTGTCAGCTATGGTAATTGAACCAGTTGCAACTGGTTTTTTGCAAAGACTGGTATACTTGAATAATTATTGTATTAAATGATGAAAAAAGTACATTTCAGGAATTTCTCATCATGTACAGCATAGGGGTGTGTCAATAAAAGGTAATCTCCACTTGAAAATGTACAACAAATGTATATTTTCTTTGTTTTTTCATATAAATATAGTAAATTTGCATGAAAAAATGACATCATACATTCTGATGTGTCATTGAAATGTGAAAAAACCAACTATTGGAACATGACAACCAGTCCTGCATGCGACCAGTTTTTTGTTTTTCTAAAATTCAAGGCAACTGCAACTGCAGTCCAGTTGCAACTGGCGTCAGTCCAGTCCAGTTGCCAGTCTTTTATCAGTCCTGAACTGGACTTCGAAACACTAGGGACAAGAGTACATACAGAAGCTGGATATGAAATGTGAGTTGGAAACAGAATGGAGTGATGATGACAGGCACTGCCATACTCACTAATCAAATCTATACAGGTCTGGTGTTGAGTTTGGGGCCAGGAATGTGTGAGTGTGGCCAGACTTGATTATAGGGGTCCAGACATGGATGTGACAATTGCAGTGGTTCTTCAACTTCTTTGACTCCTCCTGAGGTTAATTGGTCAGTTCTTGTTTCATATGTAATATTTGTATAAGATTATATTACTCTTGATATTCTTGGTTAATTTTATTTCTAGTTTTTGTTATGATCCTATTATTTTCATCTTTTCCAGTCACGTGATTCCCATCTTATCTTATCTATATCACGTGACCTATACATCATATGACTATGCCCAAACCCTATAACATCATACCTCATGTCTACCTTATGTTACTTCTAGAACATTCTGCTCCACAAGGCTGTAGCCTTCTATGCTTCTCTTCCATTCTATTAATCTCCGTCATGCTTCCATTATGCATAGCCTCGTTACTCCACTATGATATCATGCTTACTTATCACTTTAGAGTAGACTCTCTGTAGTTGTATATAAACCTGAATGCAATGGTCAGAGAACTCCAGTTTAGTTCTCTTGATCCTTTCACCTAAAGACTACTCTCTACCTCCTTCATCAGGTGGTAATTGAACTTCTTCCATTTTCCAACTACGTTGTGTTTTAGTGTTGTGCGCCTAGATCAACTTTGTCTCTAGGTTTGCTTCAGTTTTAGCCATATTTTAATGGAGTTGATCTGAGTATAATTAATGATGGAGAGTATCTTAATGATTTTGCACTTCTATTTCAATCTCTAGAGGGGCTTTTGTTTCCATAAGTATTATTTTGAAATCAAGTTGGAAGTTTTATTATTTGTCCTGGATGTTGTAGATAGCTCTCACCAACTCCTAGGCAAGTTCTTGCAAATATCCTATCATTCCTATCATATCCCCATCATTTCCTTTCTTTGTACCCTTATTCTGTATTGTACTTGAGTCCTAGAAGCATCAGACCCTGCATTGGGTCTATCAGGTTGTTCATGGGTTGTGAAGAGAAGTATAGTTTTCCTTGTATCCAATCCACCAGAAGTAGTTCCTATGTGGTTTGGCTCTATTTTTACTTGACAGGTCTTTATTTTTACCAAAGTCCCAGGTATGCCTGGACTATAAAGCATTATTCTTATCATTTTGAAAACACCTTTCGTTTTCCTGCACAAGTGTCACAAGTAAAGTAAGTCCTAGTCAAGTCCAGAATTTTCCTGAGTTGAGTTCAAAAGTCCTGTGTCCTTCTGAGTATAAAGCCTATTTTCCACCATGTCACATCCTGGATATCAGTCTGACAGTCAGGAGATATCATAGGAAACCTTTCCCTCATTCTCAGCCTAAGCCTACTCCTTCCATATGTCTTCTCACTCACATAACCCCTTTAGAGATGATCATATTGTACCTTTCTTACAAACACAGTGCTTGCCTAGGAAATTTCACATCTCAGAGGAAGTATCAAATTGAAATCTAGAGCCCACCAGGAGGGGTTCTAAAGAGTTCATAGGAAGGACCTTTAATTCTAGTGTCCAACATCTTGACTCTAAAGGTTTGCTCATGCAGTTCTGAAAACTATCCTAGTGGCAAGATTCCTGTTCCCTCTGAAGCCTTCCATCATTCTCTGTCATTCTGTCACATCCATGTCCAGACCCCTATTCCTGAGTCCGGCCACACTCGCGCATCTCCGGCCACACTCGTGCATTCCTAGCCCCGGACTCAACCCCAGTCCTGTTTTCAGTATAGATCTTGATTAGTGAGCATGGCAGTGCCTGTCATCGCTCCATTTTATCTCCAACTGTTATTTCATATCCAGCTTTCTTATGTTCTCTTGTCCCATCCCCGCCTTACTAATATTACTGCACCTGACTTTGCATTACTAATACGTTACTAATTGCCCGGTCTCCGGATTACTGGACTGTGCATTCCTGTGTTCCTTTCTAGTATTTAAACTGTAGATACTTTGTCCGGTAGTCTCTAGTCTGAAATCAACTTAGTCTCTTCTCCTTTATCTGTCTAGACTGGAGTCTACGCAAGGGATCAACTCTTCACCTTGAGTAGTTGAATCCAAAGCAGTCTACCCTACTCTACCTATGCTACCCCTGCCGGAGTTATACCTGGAGTTACCTGGAGAAGACCCAGACTTGACAGTATTTCAGACTCCCTCTTGTGTAGGCTCACACAGTTCATTCGTTCCCCTGTCAGAAATCCTTGTCCATCTCGACTCCTTTTGCCTATCATCATTATGAACCCCCGTTCTCGCCCCCAACCTGCCGAGGCATCCACCTCAGCATCTGACTCGTGTTGTCAAGCTGCACTGCAAATCCTGGCTAGCACGAGACGCACCCCGGTAACCCCTACCACCTTCAGAAGCTTCACAAGAAGGTCTTCTCCCCTCACTCCTGTCACCCCCATGTCACGCCCTTTCCAATCAGCACTCCCAAACCGGGGATCCTGACCCCCTGTCCTCCCTCATCATCCTAACCTGATAACAGCGAACCTGGAGATAATAACTCCTGAAATAGCTCAGGAAATGATGATGATGATGAACTAGACCCTGGTCTCACCATATTCTGTAACCTTGCTCAGGCTATCAATCGTCTGGCTTGGGTCTCCCATCACACCGACTCTTCGCCCTCTCCCAGGACAAAAGTCAGGGAGCCTGACACCTTTGATGGCACTGACCCCAAAGATCTCCGGACATTCCTAGTCCATTGTGAATTAAACTTCCAAGACCAGCCTCGTGCTTTCCAAACTGACCAGGCAAAAGTCACCTTTGCCCAGTCCTATCTGAAAGGCATGGCTCTCGAATGGTTCGAGCCAGACTTACTCACACCAGATAACCCGGATGATCGTCCCCTCTGGATGGACTCCTGGCAAGAGTTCATCATTGAGCTACAATCCATTTTCGGACCTCACAACCCCATCGCTGATGTGGAAACCCAACTCAACACCCTTCAGATGAAGGACAACCAGCACATTAACAAGTATGTTGTTGAGTTCAACCGAATCACATCCCAAGTCTGGGACTATGGAGATGGCGCACTGCACTACCATTTCTACTCCAGACTTCCGGACCGCATCAAAGATGAAATCTGCCGCGTTGGCAAACCCTGAACACTGGGTGACCTTTGTCACCTAGCTCAAGATATTGACGCTCGTTACTGGGAGCGCAAAGAAGAAACTCAGCGCACTACCAGCATTCTGCCACCCCTAGACCCCGGCAACCAGACCCATAGCAACACTTCGCCCAAAACACCCTCTCCTGACCAGTCTGGTACTGACAATTCCACACCAGACTTGGATGATCCCACCCCAGCTGAACGCCAACATCATTGTGACAATAATCTTTGCCTGTTCTGTGGCAACTCTGATCATTTTGTGAACAAGTGCATTAAGAGAATCCAAGCTATGGTCCGGTCTGCCAACGAGTCCCCTGATCCCGGTTCTGACACACTGGAGTCAGACTCCAATTAAGTGTTTCCCCGGCCTCTGCACAGTTAGTTATGCATTGACTCTGGCTGTGCTACTCAAGAGGTTTTGCTCAAATTCTCAATGCGTCCACTCTCTGATTTTGCCCCCCTGACCCCTGTTTCTGCCCTATGATACCCTTGTGCTTCACACTCCCGTGGACTCCAGGTCCACCCCCCTGCTTCATCAAATCTCAAGTTTGCCTCAGAACATTGCTTACCACCCCATTCTTTCGACCCTTGACCTTCGAGACCACCACAGCCATTCTCAATCCCATTTCCGGTCCCCAGTGAGGTCACTCCTGTGACCTATTTCATTGGGTTCTACGTGTAACATGTCCCTGGATATAACTGACTCACCCACTTTGCAATCCGTTGATTTGCCTGGGTATTGAGCAGTATCGAATTCCGGACACCTATACAATGAATGCCAACCCCCCTGTCGACAACCCTGGCCTCTCCCGGCCAACTCTGTCCCTGGCCTCTCTGGCCAAATCTGACCCCTGGCTTCATGGTCATCCTGTCGACTCATCGGACTCCGCCCCCTGCATGTTCCGCTCTCTTCCCTGTCCTCTGCTGCTGCCAGTTGTGCATGTTTGCAATTTCGAGAGAACCCCTTGGAACTATATCCCTGTCCCCAGTTGAGCTTAGCACTCTCCGGACCCCCCCTGAGAATTCTGGCACTGGTCTTTTATTCATCCTCCTATCCCTGGTCAATTTTGTCTTGGACGACACGAATCTGGTCACAAAATCTATTCACTCCCTCCAGGAATCCTGCCCTGTACACCCATTTGCTCAGCCCGACGCACCCAATAGACGATGGGACATCTACCCCAAAGAGGGGGATAGCGGCTACACCCGGGTTAAAATCCCTGACAACCCCGGCCAGTATTCACCCCTACACACACTTTCTGACCGGCCAACTTTCGTTTGCATTGTATCTAAATTACATGCACAAAAAACCTATCTTTCTTGTAACCTACTTTTTAGGCGGACTCATTGGGTTCTCTGCCAGTTCCTCGTCCAGTCAGGCCAATTCTTCATTGATCTCCCCTTCATCGACTTCCTCCTCTGACGACTCATCAGCAGACTCCTCCGGCATGCCACAAATGGTGGCCTCGTCTACAAAGGCCTCCAAGGCCCTCCTAGCCTTCCTTGATGCCTGCATCGACTCCCAGTGCACCTGCGTTGACTCCCTCTGTGCCTGTGCCAGTTCCCCCAACCGGTCGCTCATCTCCTTGATTGCCATGACCAGCCGGTCAAGCGATATCCAACTGGGTCCAGCCCCTAACCTACTCTCCCCAACGATCTCCACCTCGTCATCATCTTGTGCTTTCGCCTTGCAAACTCGTTTCTTCTTCTCGCCTTGACGTGGTGACGTCGGGACCTCCCTACCCTTTCCCTTCCCTTTTCCGGCCCTGGGCATGTGCATCTCTGGCCACTCACACTTCTCCCTTTGTGCCGCACACCAGTCACACACGGTTCGCCTTTTGTTGCCGTCGTTGGTGAACTCACATGGGACACCAGCCTGTGCACAACACAAACAACTACTGAAAAAATCAGCACGTCTAAGAATAATAATGTTGGCAACTCACCATATTCCTGGCGCCCGGGCACCACTTGAACTGGCCTCACCCTCCTCCCTCTGCCTCTTTTTTGTGGCCTCAGCGGCCTTCCTCTGCACCTCCTCACACTCTCGTAGCTCCTCCTGCCTCTTCTGCTCCGCCTCTCACCTTTTACGCTCAGCCTCTGCCTCTTGTTCCTCCCAGAGATGCCTCTCCTCCTCCTCCTGGTGACATTGCTCTTCTTCTTCCCAGAGATGCCTCTCTTCATGCTCCCAGCATTTCTTCTCGACCTTGCACCGGCGATGCTCTTTGGCTTTGGCCAATGCCACGTCATCATTATCTTCGACATCTGAGTTGAGCTCTTGCATCTTGCACCGAGTCCAGTCGATACCGGACATAGCAGGAGCTGGAGTAATAGATTTTGAAGCAGAAGACATTTTTTTTTTGCAGTATAGAATGATTGGGTCAAGTGAAAACCCGGTCAAACCCTTTTCCCTCAGACGAGGCCAATTTTCAAACTCAGCATTGTCATCACATGGCCTCAAGGGTTCAGCCCCTAAGAGGGGGATACTGTCACATCCATGTCCAGACCCCTATTCCTGAGTCCGGTCACACTCGCACATCTCTGGCCACACTTGCGCATTCCCAGCCCTGGACTCAACCCCAGTCCTGTTTTCAGTATAGATCTTGATTAGTGAGCATGGCAGTGCCTGTCATCGCTCCATTTTATCTCCAACTGTTATTTCATATCTGGCTTTCTTATGTTCTCTTGTCCCGTCCCCGCCTTACTAATATTACTGCACCTGACTTTGCATTACTAATATGTTACTAATTCCCTGGTCTCCAGATTACTGGACTGTGCATTCCTGTGTTCCTTTCTAGTATTTAAACTGTAGATACTTTGTCCGGTAGTCTCTAGTCTGAAATCAACTTAGTCTCTTCTCCTTTATCTGTCTAGACTGGAGTCTACACAAGGGATCAACTCTCCGCCTCGAGTAGTTGAATCCAAAGCAGTCTACCCTACTCTACCTACGCTACCCCTGCGTTATACCCGGAGTTACCCGGAGAAGACCCGGACTTGACACATTCTCTGTCATTCCCTGTTGATGTTCTTTAAGTTTCCTTTGTTCCTGATCCTATCTTATGAATCAGTTGGGAAATTCCTTTAAGATATCACTTGGGATAGACTGCTCTCAATGACTCCTAGACAACTCCCTGAAAATATCCCATCACCCCTACTATGACCCCATCATTTCCCTTCTTCTGTCACAGCCATATCGGGACCCCTATTCTCAAGTCCGGCCACTTTCACACATCTCTGGCCACACTTGTGCAACCCCAGTTCCGGACTCGATTCCTGTCTCATTCTGGTATAGTCTTGATTAGTGAGCATGGCAGTACCTGTCATTAGGCAAATGCATGGGTATCACATACCCCCTGGGGTCATGGGTATGGGTATCATGTGGGTATGGGTAGGGGTCTGCCCTTCTGATACCCATACCCATACCCATACCCCCAGGCTGGGTATATAGCATGGGTATGCGTGGGTATAATACTGTGGGTATGTATGGGTATAAATGGCTGTGTCTCCAACTCACACAACATGTCATGTCCACCACAAACCTCAAAAATTGACAAACTTATACACATTCAGATGATATATTAGCTAGATACTCTACAATATTTATGTTAATGATAGCAGGTAGCTCAGTGACTAATATTTGTTATTGTAGCATAGTACTTGTTCTGTATTCATAGTGGTGTATATGAGGATACCCATGGGTATGACCCACCATGGGTTGTACCCAGGGTCCACTTTTCCATACCCACAGCATATACCCATATATGGGTGGGGGTATGACCTCCGATACCCTGGGGTATACCCATGCAGTTGCCTACTCCTACCCCTCGTCGTCTCCCAGCTAACCCTGATGACAGTGATCCTGGGGATGACAACCCTGGAGATGGCTCAGGTGATGAAGGTGATGACAATGATATCAATAATGATGAGGAAGAAAATCCATTCATTGACATTCTGGAAGATTTAGATCCTGGCTATGCCATTTTTGATCACCTCGCCCAAGCTATTGACAATCTGGCCTGGGCTTCCAAATGCAATGACTCTTTGCCCTCTGCCAGGATGAAAGTCAGGGAGCCTGACACTTTCAATGGCACTTCAGGTTTACCCCCGGACATAGGCTCTTAGCCTATATTTTGCCTACTAAAAATATAGGCTAAGAGCCTATTGTGCCAATGGGCATCCCCAAGGTAAAAAGTGATTTCTCAGGATGCGTGGGAGAGTGTATTTTAGGTGTTTTGGGAATGTGTGGGTGTCACATGGGATGCCCAAGGTGACAGGTTGGGATGCCCAAATATTTTGGGACACCCAGGGATAGTTTGGGTTATCCATTGACTTTGGAACACCTATAGGGGTGTCAGGGGTCCTTGTTTGGGACTTCCAAAAATGCCAAAAAAAATGCCAAAAAAAACATTAATCTCAGAAATATATGATAATATCATGGAGTCATAGCACCAAGACTAGGTAATGGATATTATTGTTAGCAGATAGTAAACATGATCAGATATACTTGTATATTTATCATCAGGTAGGGTAGTACAGTAGTCCTAAATAATCATACTACTAGAGACAGCATGCATGGTAAAAACTATGATACTTATCATTAAACAGGGTGATGATGCTGTGGCAGTCATAACAAAGCCTATTGATATTAATATCCTTTGTTGAACCCTGGCTAGGAGCGTATGTTAGAAAGATCTATTCTTGACTTCATGTCTCATAGCTACTATCACAAAGGAAACTTCTTGAACTGGAAACTTAGAAATAGTCATGAGAAGTAATAATGACAGCCAATCCATTTCAAGACTCAGTTACTTGCCCACACCCATGAAATCATCACGGGGAAATTGCATAGTGCAAATATCAAACTTTATGGACATTTTGATACTACTGCATAGTTAGTTCAACTTCACTTGTTTGGCATGTAAAACAATAAAGTGATGGCTATATCATCAAATGGTCCATTTTAACTGCCCCACATCAAGGTTTCACAGTAGGACTTGGGATGCTCAGATAATGAATTTGGAACATCTAAAACAGAAGTTTGGGATACCCATTTGGTGACTTTGGAACACCCATATGATCCCTTGGGCTATCTAGAGTAGGGATATGAGATATTCAATTGGCGAGTTTGGGACATCTACCATAAGAACTAGGATGTCCAACATGAGAGGTTGGGATGCCTATAGGATGGCTTTGAGACATCCATATCTGTCTTGGGATGCCCAGATAATGAGTTTGGGATGTCTACAATGGGGGTTTGGGATATCCAGTGGGTGAATTTGGGATGTCCACATGGTAGCTTTGGGACACCCACACCTATCTTGGGATGCCCAGATCATGATGTTGGGATGTCCACAATAGAGGTTTGGGATATCCAGCGGGTGAGATTGGGATACCCACTATAGGAATTGGGATGTCCACATGGTGGCTTTGGGATGTCCACAATGGGGGTTTGGGATATCCAGTGGATGAGATTGGAATACGGAGATACCATAATCAGAACAGAGGGAGTCAGAAGGAGTCAGGAGGAGTCAACGGGAATCATAGGGAGTCAGAATGAGTCAACGTGAGTCAGGAGGAGTTATGGAGAATGTACTAGACCAAAGTAAGTAGATGGACGACAGGGTCGTCAAGAAATGTCAAGATGGAATGGAGAGACATAAGCGGAATTAGTAATCAAGATAGGAGTAGCAAGAGGAGGAGAACCGGAGGAGCGAAGATGGGGCGAGAACGTTGTATGAGGTTTGGAGATGGTCCGGAGGTCCAGAGAAGTCACGCGCAGTACGGGATATGACACCCACCCCTTCATTCCCCAGGCCACCCTCTTACTCTAGACCCAATCCCTTCGCTCCCAAGAACATCCCATCACTCCCAAGTCCATCCCATCACTCCTATGCCCATCCCTTTGCTCTCAAGCCCATCCCTTTGCTCCCAAGCCCATCCCTTGACTTCCCAGCCCACCCACTAACTCTAGAGCAGGTTCCTTCGCTCCCTTGGCCTCCTACTTGCTCTGGAGCCCATCCCTTCGCTCCCCAGCCCACCCACTTGCTCTGCACTCCATCCCTTCGCTCTGAATCCCATCCCATTGCTCCCCAGCCATCCCACTTGCTCTAGACCCAATTCCTTTGCTCTGGAGCCCATCTCATCGCTCCCAAGCCCTCCCACTTGCTCTGGAGCCCATCCCTTCGCTCCCAAGCCCTCCCACTTGCTTTAGACACCATCCCTTCACTCCCTAGCCCTCCCACTCACTCTAGACCCCATCCTTTACTCTGTACCCCATCTCTTTGCTTCTAAGCCTTAGTACAACACTGTATCTTCTTAATCTTATAGTACTATAATCTATACCAGACCCATGGGTGTATCCAGACAGGCTGAATAACATGGTATGATATGATAGGGTAGTACCTGCACCCCACTGTGTAATTGTTTATTATTGAATACATGGTGAGGAAAACATGAACCTAAACATTTTCGTTTTGGAGAAAGGGACTGGCACTGGCAATGAATCTACCTTAGTGAGCCCTGGTGATCATGAAGTCTGTCAAAGCCATTATGTGGGCATCTCAATTTCTATTGTGGATATCCCAAACTCATCAACTGGGCATCCCAAACTCATTATCTGGACATCCAAACACAGCAATGGGTGTCCCAAAGCCACCAGTGGGCATCCCTAACTCACCCACTGGATGTCCCAAACCCCCATTGTGGACATCCCGACATCATGATCTGGGCATCCCAAGACAGGTGTGGGTATTCCAAACTCACCATGTGGGCATCCCAATTTCTATGGTGGATATCCCAAACTCACCCACTGGATATTCCAAACCCCCATTGTGGGCATCCCAACATCATGATCTAGGCATCCCAAGACCAATGTGGGTATTCCACACCTACCATGTGGGCATCCCAATTTCTATGGTGGGTATCCCAAACTCACCCACTGGATATCCCAAACCCCCATTGTGGACATCCCAACATCATGATCTGGGCATCCCAAGACTAATGTGGGTATTCCACACCCACCATGTGGGCATCCCAATTTCTATGGTGGGTATCCCAAACTCATCCACTGGATATCCCAAACTCCCATTGTGGACATCCCAAACTCATTATCTGAGCATCTCAAGACAGATATGGGTATTCCAAAGCCACCCTATGGGCATCCCAACCTCTCATGTTGGACATCCTAGTTCTTATGGTGGATGTTCCAAACTCACCAATTGGATATCCCATATACCTACTCTGGATAATCCAAGGCATCATATAGGTGTTCCAAACCCACCAAATGGGTATCCCAAACTTCTGTCATAGATGTTTCAAATTCATTATCATTATTTGAGCATCCCAAGTCCTACTGTGAGACCTTGATGTGGGGCAGTTATTGCGCTTTGCAATAATAATGACCAATCTCAAAAAAAAAAAAAGAAGGAAGAGTGTCAACACGTCGTATGTAAGCAACCCTGATGTGGTTGTCACACGTCACATTTGGGGTAGTGCTCCTGACACCCGGGGGTCCCTAATGATAATCATTGGCTGGTACGAGTGCAATTGCTTCAATGGTGGCACTTGGTACCTACCCTGCACTGCACGACTAGTAGACTGTCAGACACTGCGGGCTTAGCCTGCTGTTGGAACGGCTGTGGTCGACAGTTGTCTTTACCCACACACATGTGGGCGGGTTTTTGCACAGATCAGTGGGTATGCTCTATATTATGTAGGCTACGTAGTACAGTGTTACTACTATTATATTCTACCATCGAGCAGTTTTCAAGGCGACAGGACTGTTACTGAGGTGCTGGGGTGGTTTGTGAGGCAACGGGACTGTTCTCGAGGCGCCAACGCCAATGCGACACCAGCCAAATGAGGAAGGGCCCGCCAACAGGCCCGGGGTATGCACTGACGGGACTGTTCTTGAGGCAACGGGACTGTTCTCGAGGCGACGGGACTGTTCTTGAGGTGATGGGACTGCTCTCGAGGCGATGGGACTGTTCTCGAGGCGACAGAGTGACACAGCTGTTACAGAGGTGGTGAGGTGGTTCGTGATCCGATTTTGAGGCGATGGGACATTTTTGAGGCGACAGGCCATTACTGAGGTGGTGGGGTGGTTCATGAGGCAATGGATCTATTTTCAAGGTGACAGGGCTGTTTCTGAGATGAAGGGGTGGTTTTCGAGGCGATGGGACCTGTTTTGAGGCGATGGGACTGTTTTGAGGTGGTGGGTGGTTTCGTGAGGCGATGGGGCCATGACTGAGATGGTGGGGACCTCGTCTGTGATTTGTGTTTGAGGCCGCAGAAACGTCTGCAGAAGACGAATGTTGAAGTTGTGTACTGTACAATTGAACGTTGAATGTCGTGGCTCAGCGGTCAGATCAGTGACGTGTGACTATCCAGGTTGCTTACATACTACGACACTCTTGCTTCTTTTTTTTTGTTTTGAGATTGGTCATTATTATTGCAAAGTGCAATAAAATAGACCATTTGATAATATAGCCATCACTTTGTTGTTTTACACACCAAATAGGTGAAGTTGAAATAACTGGGAAGTAGTATCAAAATGTCCATAAACTTTGATATTTACACTACATAATTTCCCAGTGATGATTTCATGGGTGTGGGTAAGTAACTGAGTCTTGAAATGGATCAGCTGTCATTATTACTTCTCATGACTATTCCTACGTTCCAATTCAAGAAGTTTCCTTTGTAGTACTAGATACAGGACATGAAGTACTAGTAGGCTTTGTTATGACTGCCACATCATCATCATTTTGTTTAATGATAAGTACCATAGTCTTTATCATACATGCTGTCTCTAGTAGTATGATTATTTAGGACTACTATACCACCCTACTTGATGATAAATATATATGTTTATATGTTTATTATCTGCTAACAATAATATCCATTACCTAGTCCTAGTGCTATGACTCCATGGTATTATCATATATTTCTGAGATTAATGTTTTTTTTTGCATGTTTGTTTGGCATTTTTGGAAGTCCCAAACAAGGACCCCTGACACCCCTATAGGTGTTCCAAAGTCAATGGGTAACCCAAACTATCCCTGGATGTCCCAAAATATTTGGACATCCCAACCTATCACCTTGGGCATCCCATGTAACACCCATACTTTCCAAAACACCTAAAATACACTCTCCCACACATCCTGAGCAATCACTTTTTACCTTGGGGATGCCCATTGGCACAATAGGCTCTTAGCCTATATTTTTAGTAGGCAAAATATAGGCTAAGAGCCTATGTCTGGGGGTAACCTGAAGTGTTCAATGGCACCAAGCCCAAAGAACTCTGGACATTCCTAGTTCAATGCAAGCTCAACTTCCAAGACTGGCCCTGCACTTTCCAGACAGACCAGGCAAAAGTTACCTTTGCTCAGTCATACCTGAAGGGCATGGCCCTCAAGTGGTTCAAGCTGGACTTTCTCACTATGGATGCCCTGGATGATTGTCCCCTTTGGATGGACTCTTGGCATGAATTTGTCATCGAGCTCCAGACCACCTTCAGACCTCATGACCTGGTCACTGACGTGGAAAGTCAGCTTGACCATTTATAGATGAAGGACAAATGTATCAACAAATACATGGTTGAATTCAACTGCATCATGTCCCAAGTCCGGGACTATGGAGATGATGCATTGCACCACCACTTGTACTCCAGCCTCCCAGACTGCATCAAGGATGAAATCTGTTGTGTTGGCAAGCCCCAGGTACTGGGTGACCTTTGTCACCTAGCCCAAGAGATTGATGCCCACTACTGGGAGCACAAGGACAAAACTCAACATGCTACCAGAAGCCAACCCCAGTCCTCTTCTAATTCCGCCAACAAGTCTCAGTCTTTGGACAACAAATCCAGCAAATCAGACAAGCCTTTGTCTAAGCCCTCCAATCCTGACCAGCCCAGCTCCAAATCTTCCAAGCCAGACTTAACCAACAAATTGGGCAAAGACAGAAAGCTTACCTTGGTTGAGCACAAGCGATGCCTCAACAACAACCTCTGCATGTTCTGTGGAGACAACGGTCATTTCACAGACAAGTGTCCCAAGAAGTCAGCCAAGGCCAAGGCTCGGGCTGCCTCTGCCAATGAAACTGCCCCTGAGCCCAGTTTTGTCAAGCTGGACTCAACCTCGGGTGCTTCCACCAAGGCAAAAAATAGAATGCAACTCTCAGACCTCAGCACAGACTGAGAGTTGCATTGACTCCAGCTGTGCACCCAAAGAGGCTTGTCTCAACACGTCCGCTCTTTCTGACCCTAACTCCCTGACCCCCTATATTTCCATTTCCCCTTATAATATCCCTCAGCTTCATGCTCTCATGGACTCTGGGTCCACCCACTACTTCGTCGATCTCAAGTTTGCTTCTCAAATTCCTTACCCTCTTATCCTGTTTCCCCTATTATGCTCCAACTCTTTGATGGTACCTCAAATTTTGTAATTACCAATGCAATAGATCTCTCAATTCTGTTCCCAGACTCTAGTGATGTCACCCCAATGACATTTTATCTTGCTCCATTGGATTCCGAATGCAAACTCATCCTAGGACATAACTGGCTCACCTGCTTCAATGCATTGATTGACTGGGTATTAGGCAGTCTCAAATTCCAGACATCTGCACAATGAATGCCAACACCCCTGTCGACAAACCTCCCTATTACTGTGGATACTGACACTTCTGACTATGCTATTGCTGGTATTCTCTCTACTACCTGTGATGACAGTCAAATCCACCCAGTTGCATTCTACTCCCACACCCTGACAGCCCCTGAATTGAATTACGACACCCATGACAAGGAACTCCTTGCCATCTTCGAAGCATTCCGGTCATGGTGTTATTATTTAGAAGGCTCTGCTACCCTGGTTGACATTGTCACCAACCACAAGAATCTGGAGTATTTCTCCACCTCCAAAGTTCTGACCTGGTGACAAGCTCGCTGGTCAGAATTCTTATCCCAGTTCAACCTGGTCATTCGTTTCCACCCTGGTAAACTCGGTGCTAAGCCTGACGCGCTCACTAGACAATGGGACATCTACCCCAAAGAGGGGGATAGCGACTACAGCCATCCATGTCATGATTGACTGCCTCTCAACACAAGCCATATTCATCCCCACCTACAATACCATCACAAGCCCGGAGCTCGCAAAGCTCTTCCTGCTCCACATGTTCTCCAAGCACAGTGTTCCAGCCCATGTCACCTCTGACTGCAGTACTGAATTTGTGTCCTGCTTCTTCCAGTTGCTTGGCAAAGCCCTCAACATGTGCCTCCACTTCACCTCCAGATACCATCCAGAGGGGGATGGCCAGACTGAGCAATCCAATCAGACACTTGAACAGTATCTCCAGGTCTATTGCAATTACCAGCAAAACAACTGGATGGATCTGCTACCCCTAGCAGAGTTTGCATACAATAACATGCCAAGTGCTACTACCAGAGTATCCCCATTCTTCGCTAATAAGGGCTATCATCCCAACATCACTGTCCACCCTGAACATGATATGACCTCTGACCGGGCTTGTGACTATGCAGTGGACTTAGATTTGCTGCATCAGTATCTTCGTGAAGAAATGGCCCTGGCCCAATGATGTTACCAAAGTCCAGCTCATGCTAGAAGATCTCTGGCACCAGACTTCAAAGTTGGTGACAACTTTTTCATGAAAGCCATGTATTTCCGGTCAACCTGACCCTCCAAGAAACTCTTGGAAAAGGACTTCAGACCCTATCCAAACCAACAACCCCAAACATCATTCCAAACCGGACTCAACCACCACCACCCCCAATTGAAGTAGAAGGTGAATTGGAGTATGAGATCGCTGAGATCCTTGACTCTAAGGTTGACTGGAGATGCAAGTCCTGTCAACTTTTATATTTGGTGTGATGGCTGGTTACGAAGGGAGGGACGAAGAGACTTCTTGGCTACTAGCGACCAAATTGGGCAATGCCTCAGAGTTATTAGATGACTATCACTCCCAGTCCCCTCGATTCCCTTTGACCAGTCCCCAGTATTCAATCTGTATATTTTTCCCTCCTCTGCTTTTTCTTTCACTTGAGACCTGTCGTTTCTTAATATGTACATACTCATGATAACTATCTATACTTTTGGCAGACTCATCAGGTTCTCTGCCACATCCTCCCAGAGCCTGGCCAATTCTCCCTCAATCTCTTCTTCATTGACTTCTTCCTCTGTCTCAAGTCTAGCCACTTTCACACATCTCTGGCCACACTTGTGCAACCCCAGTTCTGGACTCGATTCCTGTCTCATTCTGGTATAGTCTTGATTAGTGAGCATGGCAGTACCTGTCATGACATTCTATTTCAAACTTATGCTGCCGAAGCCTGTCTTGAAGATGCTGCTTGAACATTCATATGACAGCACAGGTATAGACTACTACAAAGTTTCTTCAACTGCTTCATCTCTTCAATTCCCAATGTAGCAGTCTTGTTTGAAAGGCTCAACTTGATGGTGCTCAACTGGGCTCAACTGGCTTGGAGATGCTGGTCAAGTAAGAGGACATCAGTGGTGACGGAAGTGAGCTTCAATCTCAAGCTTGCAGATCTCAGCCTCCTTAGTAACAACTGCCCTAGAGAGTGTGAGCACTGTCTCCACCAACTCACAGGTCACCTCCACATACATTCTGACATCAATCAGCAGAGCATGAGACTGTCCATCCCCTGTCGAAGAATGCCTTCAGGAGGCAAACCTCGCTGGTCCCCCTCCCAGATATGGTGCCTGCAGGAAATGCTAGGGAGATGGCACTGGAGGCACGGGTGTCTGCCCTTGAGAAGACTGTGGACAGCCTCATGCAGGTGGTGGGGCTGGAACGCGACCTGAGCATGGCACAACTTGCTCCCACCTCCCATGGCCCATCAACTCCTAAGTTGTCTGCTGCCGAGGGTGGAATGACAGATTCATCCAAAATCTCTCCATCGATTCCATCATGGAATGTGATCATGGAGGAGAGTTTGCAGTCATCAGATGACATGGATATCAATGACTAGGGGTAGAATTCCATTTGTGTACTACATAGTACATCATCGTCTACCATAGATCTCCTTCAAGTTGTTGTCCGGTGATGTCATGGTAAGAAATTTGCAGTGGTGGGATCATGAGTTGGCAATGATCACTATCGTAGCAGTCACACCACCTACCATATGAGATTTTGAGCAACGTGAAGCCCTCTGCACGACTGTGTTATGAATATTTAATTGTATGCTAAATGAGCCCCTGCTCCCGCTGCATCTCCGACGATGTGAATGCTCTGATGTGAGGAGTCCCCCGCCGGCCGTTTTAGACACACTCGCCTTCCAATCTGCAGAGACCATACGTTCTTGGCATACGTGTGATGATCGTCATTGCGATTTTTGAGGTTGAACATGTACAGTCATGCCACTTAGTGTGAGGGATGTAGCACTGATGTTGGAATATGTTGATTGCCATATGTTTGCATTCTGCAACCACATGCACAAAAACCCTATGCAGGCTGCATGGCCTTCCTGTGTTCGCAACAAATTGGCAAGTTGGTTTGAATGGCAGGTTCTATGTGCTAATTTACATGTTCATAGCATCTAGCAGAACTGTCAAGTCCAGGTCTTCTCCGGTTAAGTGCAGGTATAACTCCAGTCGGGGTGAGGCACAGTAATTAGTAAGGCGAGACCGGGACAATAGAACATATGAAAAGCCAGATATGAAATACAAGTTGGAAACAGAATGGAGCGATTGACAAACACTGCCATGCTCACTAAGCAAGACTAGATCAAAACAGGAGTGGGGTCGAGTCCAGGGTCGGGAATGTGCAAGTGTGGCCGGACTTGGGAATAGGGGTCCGGACATGGATGTGACAAGAATGACTTATGGCTGGATGCCAGGCATGGAGGTTCCAACTCACATTGCCAGTAATGGTCAAGTGTCTGGTGAGATGGATGGTATTTGATTGCCCCAACCATGAAATGCTGCACAACTTGCTCCATTCCAAGCAGGTCCAGATGGCAGAGGCCAACTTTTCTTTTCCTTTGTCGGTTGCTTTTTGGCATAGTTAGCACTTTGCTGGGGGTTTCAGGTCCTCCTGCACTGGTTCCCCAAGGGTCACCTTCCACCTGTTGGACCTCATATTAGGGTCTGATACCATGGAGTCCCGCCGTCATTTCCATGAGGACAAGGACCAAGCCTCAGTGTTTGGAGTGGAGACCACATTGATTGGACCACATTTGCCCATTGCTTCCTTTTCAAGGAAGCTGCACCTCATCTTGGCTTTCCGACAGGATAGACACACCATTTCCATTGCAGAGGCAGTCAACATTCTTGCACGAGCAGTTTATCAGAAGGCAACAAGCTTCAGTCTTTACCAGGCTTTACCTAATGATGCTTGGACTACAATCCAGTCCAACGGACTGGTAGCTCAGTTGGAAGAATGCCACTGTACTACACTGGAGGCCACAGGTTCAATCCCTGTCTAGTCCACTTTTCTGTGACAAAAACACAATTTTGTCACAGTTGTCACATACTGGCTCCCTTTGGGAAGCCACTGACGATGACGATGTTTGTTTCGCAAGCTTGAAGGGAGGGAGTCAGATTGTGGGCCCTTGTAGCCAAGGTTTATTGGCGGAAAGAGATGGAGTATTGTCGGCACTGCCGTTTCCATTGTTGCCTTCAGGCCAAATGGCACCCTCTTTGCTTGCCCAGTTCTTCATCTCATCCCTGCCCCCTACATCAGTTCTCACCACCTCCTGGCCCTTCCCTTTGTCCCGTACGCTTGTTTCCTCATTGCACATGGTAGGCAAGGCAGGCTGGGACTTGTTCTTCTCGGGTGTTTGCCACCACCAGTGCTGAGTGTAGTCATCCTTCATGGATGCGATGGCCCCAAGGTCTGTCCATCTACCATCAGCATCAATATCAGCAGTCGAGCATGCATATAGATCTGTGGCCATGATCACCTCTGGCACCATTACCTTGGGATGGATAACAGTGCCGATTGGCAGCAGCGCCCTGACCTCTTCCTACATAGCATGTAAACTGGGCAGTATCATTGGCAAGGACCTCTGCTCACTCACAATGCATATGTAGATCTCCTCACAGGCTTTGTGCCATACATCTGAGGAGTTGTTGAGACTCTTCAACATGCTCATGGCACAAAGCACAGGCTACAACAGTCTTGTTGATGAGGGTTGGATTCATAGTAATATATTTGAAAGCAGTTGTGAAGCTGGCCGGGGTGAGAGCAAGATGGAAAGGAGCAAAACACAGAGTTCAGCATGCTACATGTGCTTAAATACAGGCTTACAGCAATCTCGGCACACTGTGTGTTAGGGTTATGTAACTGCATTGTTCCCAAGCGACATGGACCAGACAATGCCAGGCATGTCTTCATTACAGGCATGCTTGGTGTGGAAGGCCCCAGTGAGCACATCATTTGTGAAGAAAGGTTTTATCATAAAGTAAGTTTATGTTCATTAGGTCCAATGCTGGAGCACTACCCAAGGGTGTTTACCTACATCATTCACTGTTGTGTGGCTGATTGGTTGACTCATTCCAGATGTCCTTGCCAAACATTGGTGGCATGACCTGGGGGCGACAGACCCCATGAAGTCTCACCTTGGTAGAGGGGTGGTAAACATTTTAGATCTCTGGCAGGAGGAGCTATGGCAGAGGTTTAGGCTACTCAGCAGACTGTGGGTGGAGCTGCTAACCAACGAGTTGAGATGCCTATCTGAGCTCCATCACTTGGCAGCATACATGGGCCACAGCAAGACTGATGCGTCAGTTCATGAACAAATTGTTACTTGTGGTGATTCCACACTCTGTGCATGTTCTACCTTTCTTTTGCTTGTATCGCACTAACCTGTGCTCCTATCGCTTCCTAACCATTCCCAATGGATTCCT